>CAMXCT020001001.1:915000-970000 GCA_947184155.2 Cladocopium goreaui
GTGTGTGTTTGTGTATGTATATATATATGTATATACAGTTGTGATGATATATATATACACAATAGTCGTGAACATATATTTATAATATATGATTTATAATTTATAGCTATTTGGTAAGTGGGATGATCCTCCATTTAAATAGCACACTGAAGGGTGAACAACTTTGCATGATAAAGCTAAGTTGCGTTTAGACCGTTAAAGGATCCAGGCTTTGCTGGAGCAGATTGCTGCAGTTTTTCCCCATCGCTTAATCTACCATCTCGAGAAAACGCTGAACACAAAAGATGGTTTGCTAGGGCAGTTCAACAATATCCAGGTAAACCATCAATCCCTAGCAAACTGCTTATTTAAAACTAGATCTCAATCTTGAGATACCATTTAAAACTTTGATATATTCAACAAATCAAAGTCAGTAATAGCGCAGGATCTCATGGATCCAGCTTGTGTTTCTCGACTGAAAAAATCCGATGCGCCCCACTCAAAAATCCCGTTTTCTGCGTTGGTGCAGTTGGCTAAACTTCATTTTGTTGCTGAGTGTTCGCTTTATCGGCATTTATGTTGGTGGCTATAGCATCCGCTCCGGCAGCTGAAATCACAATATCCTTGCGGGAAAATCGCCTGTTTTTTATTTGTTAAGTCCTGATATTTTTGGGCTGGGTTCCAAATGTGATTTGTTGAATCCTCATCTCAAACCTGGGGAAATCTCCAATTTTGCCGCGTAAATCACATTGTTTCACTGGTTAAATGACCTATATAATCTCAATGTCCGTTCGATAAATCGCCGCATTTGCTGGGTCAACCTGGATACTCTAGCACTTTAATTGGATTTGCCCCACATGGGTACAATCCAGCTATTCTTGTTGCAGGGTATCTAAGATAGGCCACAACTAAAAGTTACAACTAGCTGGTTGGCTGGTTAGTGCGCGCCATTGTGCATCGTGTATATATTTATTTGGGTCTAAATCGAACAAACCATTATTAACCAGTATTAACCACTCTTGTCTCATCGTTTCGGCAAATGTTCGGCTATTTCTGCTGATGAGGTCAGTGAAAATTATGGTTTTCCACCATGTTTTTTCGATCTTTTCTCTGGTGGCTCAAGCCGGTCACCATGCGCTCCTTGCTTTGCCACCGCGCGGCTTGCCGCGCAGCGCTTGTGCCGCGGCGATGGCCCAGCTGCAACGGCCTGCAGGGCCGGGTGCCGGTGGGGGTCCTAGGAAAACTGGGAAAATCGCTCTGAGGTATACATAGTTGGGATAAATGGCTATGACTTGGGATTCAAAACCTGAAAATCCACATATGATGTAGTTGCTATCCTGTAATGTGGGTAAAACAATGTCATAAACCATCCATTTGGGAATGGTGACCATACCACCTATAAAAATGGTGATGACTGGGGGATGGTTTATTAGTGTTTTACCAACATTATACCCTCTGTGGTTCCATTAGTAATTTGTGACATAGCGAACTGGAAAATCACATTTTGTTGAAAGTACTGTAAACCATCTAATTTATAACAAGTATCCATAGCTATGTTAGTTTGTTGGAGGGCAATGAACTTAATGGATGGTAATGATGGACATAGCTCCCAGGTACAGAACTAGTAATACTGGTGACATTATATTTAGATGGATGATGGACTATTCTTAGCTACTTGCTTGGCCAATACCAGATATGATTCTGATGGGGAATTGGGATTATATGTGGTTTCAGGCAAAGTTTAGGGTCAGTCAGTGAGTTAGTGATGTTATCCGGGTTATATCGCAAACATGAGTTATATAAATCCACTATATACGGGGATATTTATGTTTATCCCAAGCGTATACCCATTTATGTTTACATTTACACGGGGTATATATGTCATGGCTATGCACTTTCGACCACCGCTTGACCAACTAGCCCATCTCAATGGGTGAATTGGTTGTGACAAACTTCCCATTAAAATTTAAACATGTGCCTGCGCAGCAAAAAATACATACCCCCTGGTAAACATTTGCAAAAATCTATAGAAAAAAACACATTTTTTTATTGGGTAAATAAACTATTTCTATGGCCATTTTCAATAGCAGACTGTTAGTTTACCAGAGGGTAATCCAAAAAAATGGATCAATTCTGATGACCAAACCCTGCGACGTCACTAGAAATGATTGTTACTAGGGGTAACTATCCCAAAATGGCCTTATTCAGCTTGGTGAATTCTTATAATGTACCCTCTGGTAATTTAACATAGCTATTGGAAATTGCCATTTATAGTGGATTTACCCATTAAAAAATGTTGTTTTTTCCATGTTTTTTGTATGTTTAGCAGAGGGTATAATGTATCGAGAAAGTTTCAATTTTGATCCGGGGAATTTGATGACCAACCAGCAAACTTAGGGCTAGGTGCGCGTGAACATCTTCATGGAAATTGTCATGGCATGTCATAGCAACCATGTTGATCGGAGGTTTCATGCCCACCTAATAACCATCTTTTTTGTTGGGTCTAGCCCCCTATTTTCTGATGTTAATCCAATGTTTGCCTCTTCAATCCCTTTGTTTCATGGATAAATCCCTACTGTCTATCGATGTTCTTGTGGGTATTTAAGATTCCCAGGCTTGGATGATGGACCATCTCGAGAAAACCTATATATATTTGGACGGAAAAAACAAATTCAACAGTCCAATTCTGCGCAGATCCACGGAGAGATAATCCACGTTTATCCACATTTTGTTTTCCAGATGTTTTTGTTCATCAACGTGACTGTTCTCGATCTCTATACACGAACCACAATATTTATATAGCTGGTACCCGCACAAACCATCAGCCAATAACAGTTCATATAACTATGGATACCCCCCGGCCAACAAACCCAGTATTACATATGTACACAATGATTGGTCATTCAGTTGGGTACTTATCTATATATATATATATACATAAATATGTATTATATATATATACATACATAAAGAGTGACCCACAACAAAAAGTAGACATTGTGTTTCCAGGATGGTCTGTCTATCTATCTATCTATCTATCAATCTATCTATCTATCTATCCATCTATCCATCTATCCATCTATCCATCTATCCATCTATCCATCTATCCATCTATTCATCTATCCATCTATTCATCTATCAATCTATCTATCAATCTATCAATCTATCTATCAATCTATCTATCAATCTATCTATCTATCTATCTATCTATCTATCTATCTATCTAATCTATCTAATCTATCTAATCTATCTAATCGATCTAATCGATCTAATCGATCTAATCGATCTAATCTATCTAATCTATCTAATCTATCTAATCTATCTAATCTATCTAATCTATCTAATCTATCTAATCTATCTAATCTATCTAATCTATCTAATCTATCTAATCTATCTAATATAGTTACTGCTTCCCCATATTTTCCAGCAAAAAAAAGTCTCGCTGAGGTCTTGCAACAGCGAAGCCACGGTGGCCACGGCCACGGCGATGGTCACGGGCATAGCCATGACAGCATGGACCATCCAGGCCTTTGGGGTGAAGCAGAAAGAAATATCCAAGATCAATTGGAATATGTTGGGATAATTTTATTTGAAATATATATGTAAGTTATATTTGCTGGGATAATTTTATTAGAAATAACTATCTGTTCGGAATTTGATATATATATATATATACATTTGACATACAGTGGGAAATATAAGTTGCAAATAGTGATTGAATGGTGCCATAACCACCCAACAATTGGAGCAAGCCAGGCACCATGAGATGCAAACGTCATAACATGAACAACAATTATATAACAACAATGTAAGATGGGTTTGAAACGATTTCCTGGTGGTGAATCATGAAAACCTCAAGGCATTGACTCATGATACTCATGCAACAGGAAGCAGGAAGTTGCCAACATTTTTTGAACATTACACCAAAAACTTTGGAAGTTCAACCGCCCAAAACTCTAATTCGGGATGGTTTCTGCAACCTATTGATTGTATGTGATTGAGGTTGGCTTATATTTTACCACATTGAACCCAATGATAAATGAATGATGTTTGATACCCCAAAATGGCAAGACATTGGGTAACTTGGGTCTGGTTATGGTGTGGGTAACTTGGCCACTTTGCTGCAATTTCATGCAATTTCCACAAGTCCCAAGCACTGCTCGGAATGCTCCGATTCTTCGTAAGATACCGGGTTCCCGGTGTGTGTGTGTGTAACATCTAAATAGATGTAAAACTTCTCTCTCTTTTTCTTCCTTTGTCCTCTCCCTTTCTAATTCTAATTTTAATGCAGGGGGCCACCGGGGTCCCGGGGAGGTCGGTGGCCACCGAAGACACCCCCCCGGGACCCGTGTAAACGTACCTGCATTGTTTCGTATCTAATCTGCATGTTTCAGGAATCAGTTCCTGCCGGATCACATAATGATCCATTCTTGTCTAGTGTGATTTCCATGGTGGCTCCGACATGGTGCCATGGAGCCATTTGAGGCAACCCTTTTTAGGGTGAGTGATGACTGTCCTGACTGCCGAATTAACACATTTTAATTTAGTAATTCATCTAAGTAAAGCGAAACAGTCAGCCTTGCGGTTTGTCAATCTTTTCAGATGTCCCGCTGTTCCCGCGGTCCAAGGGATCCCAGTGCTCCGTTCTTTCAAGTGAAGCCATACCGAACATTCAGAAACCTCCGTTTTCACTGCAGCTTCAGCGTTTGCGATGAGACATGACATGCAAGACAACAGGCAACAGGCATGTCCTTTTCCTGCAGGTGTGGTCTCTTTGGTATCTGGTGAGGTGAAACATGTTGTGCATCTAATTCGATGGAACTTGTAAGCCGTTTATGCCCTTGTGGCTGACTGGAACACGGGCCTGTTGTGGCACAATTGCACGAACCTGCAGTAGGTATAGGAACTGGGTCCTGTTTTTTAACTAATTGTTTTGTTTTTTGTCCGGCATCAACTAGTTCCCCATTTGGTCCCTAATCTTTCCCTGCGTGCCTCTCCGTAACGTGTTGTGGGGTTTAGGTGTGTGCGCTGTTTTGGTCAGGTCCGTTTCGCCGTGTAGGTTGGTTCCGGAGGTCCGTCTGTTCCCCTCCCCCCCCTGCGCTGTTTTTGGCCGTCTGCCCGTCGTGTGTCCGCTTTTTTCTTCCTCTTGCCTTTCAGGGTTGACCCGGCTCCGGCCGGGTGTGTGTGTGTGTAACATCTAAATAGATGTAAAACTTCTCTCTCTCTTTCTTCCTTTGTCCTCTCCCTTTCTAATTCTAATTTTAATGCAGGGGGCCACCGGGGTCCCGGGGGGGTCGGTGGCCACCGAAGACACCCCCCCGGGACCCGTGTAAACGTACCTGCATTGTTTCGTATCTAATCTGCATGTTTCAGGATTCAGGAACTCGGATCACATAATGATCCATTCTTGTCTAGTGTGTGTGTGTGTGTCGTTTTTTTAAAATTATTATTGGCTAATCACTGAGGCTAATCGCCACTTAGGGAATCTACTGCCAATATCTGGTTGGTGGTTTCAAACATTTTTTATTTTCCATAATATATGGGATGTCATCCTTCCCATTGACGAACTCATATTTTTCAAGATGGTTATTGCACCACCAACCAGATATTGATTGATTGTTCTTTTAATGGATGGTCATTCCCCAAAATAGATGGCTTACCATGACCCTGATGGCAAATCCATGTGATGGAATCATGCAAAGATGGATTTTCTTTGGGTGAACCCACTACTTATTTCTAGTTATGACAGTTGTAACCCAAACTGATGTAAATGAATTCTTGTGTCACCCCAGGCTCTAATAGGTATTTCTTACTTTACATGCACTTGGTTATTTGACATATTTAACTTGGGATTCGAATATGGCAACACTTGGAACCCCTTAATTGGATATAATTGGATGATGGCAACATGTTTTGGGAACTCTCACCCCAACCAACTTCAACCGTGGATATTCCCTTTAGATCAAACCATTGACGGTAGGTCCCATCATGGTAGCAACCACGTGTACGCACTCAGTGGCGGGATTCCTGGTCACAGGTCACTTTGCTGAGCGAGAGCATCCGCTCTGGGCACGGCGAGTCTCCAAGCCGGAATTTGTTCGTAGAGTAGTTTGGAGTCGCCCAGGCTTGCCTTGGAGAATATCCAGGGTCAGCACCCTCGTTGGTTAGCTAAGTTCATAAGTAAGGTATCCAGAGCTTTAGGTAGATAGATCTATAGTTGGATTGGTTTACAAACAAACTTATAACTGGGTGGCACGACCGTACTGGAGTTGTGTGGGAGGATGTTATTAATAAAAAGTGTGGAAATCATCCACCAGGACTGGAAGACAACAAACAATGGATGAACGCAGCAACAAGAAGAAGAAGAAGAAACAGAAGCTACAGAACCCAGGGTCAACCCCTAAATAAATTGGGCGGCACGAGGGCCACCAACCTCAAACCCGCTACTGCACCCTCCAGTAGCCAAACCTAGCAACGGAAAATCAGCAGTCCGAAGAAGTATAGCACCCTGCAGAATTTTGGAAATGTAAAATCTGACTATAATAGCAGCAGTTACCCTCTGGTAAACTAACATAACTATGGAAAATCATCATCTTTAATAAGTAAATCAACTATAAATGGGCCATGTTCAATAGCTACGTTAAATTACCAGAGGGTACGGATTCTATTTTTTTTATGCGCCAAGGCAGAGAAAGGAGCTGGAGATGACAAAGGCCTGTGTAGAGATGGAGGACACCTGGCTCGTCGACTGAACAGGGCGCACGAGGAGATAGCGAGACTGCATCGTGTGATCCAGTTTCTGCTGGCGGCGCTCAGAATGCCGGGGATCAAGGAACTGGATGCCTTGCTGAAAGAGGGAGAGACGCCGGAGATGCCACACACCATGAGGGCGTTGCAGATGGTGCTACATCCTGGCGATCTACCTCCACTACAGTAGATGGACAAAATATTCAAACCTATGTTGAACCCCCGCACCCCCAAATCTCAATGTTTCAGCGTGCGTGTTACCAAAAGTGATGTTAGGAGTTTGATTTATTTGTTTCGTCCATTAGGGCTAATGCACTTCAGGTTACATTAACATTGAACATTGAACTTAGGGGGCCGGGGGGTTGTACCGGATAGAAGGGGTTTGAATATTTCGTCCATCTACGGTAGGTCCGTACATCGTCCCGGATCCTGGCCCTGTAGATCATCTGTAAATTATGGATTCTCTAGAAAACAATGTTTGATACCAGATTGCATATGGGCTGTCATGTCAGTTTTCATCAGGCTGTACCCTCCAATCCAACCCACTGTGCCTATGCAGGGGAAACAAACTATCTATAGATATTAGATAAATTAGATGTTGTATTTGTCCCATCAAAGATTGTGATGTTTGCATGGCCGCGGTTGATTTCTGGAGGGCCTATCCCCGCTTTCCAATGTTTTAAGATGTGTTTAGATGCGCAATTTTTGAGGGGCAGGCTTAGCTCCTGCATTTTCTGAGATGATATCCATCTGATGGAAACCCAACTCTCCATTTTCAAAGTTAAAGCCACATGTTTGAATCTTAAATCCCAACATATTCTTGGTCAGGCGGTTTAACCCCCATTTGTGTTGCATGGCTAAACTACCAATTCGTTGTTCATGGTTGGCAAATGGGCCAAATGATGAATTTAGATGAACTTAGATGATTTACCCTCTGGTTATGACTAACGTAGCCATAGAAAATGGCCCATAGAAATAGGTGATTTTCCCAGCGAACGAAACTTCCATTTATGGTTGGGATTGTCCAGTTCGCTATGTTAGTCATAACCAGATGGTAGATGAATTTAGATGGTTCCTGATGATTATCAGTGGTTACTAGTAGTAGTTTATGCGGTTTTTCCCCAGAGTCATATTTGGAAACTTAGATTAGTACCATTCAAAATTTATGAATGGATCATTCCATTCATAATCACTCCATTTATTTGGGAACGATGAATTTCGTACCACCGAGCGTGCCCGCCCTTTGAGGACTGGCAGGAGCGAGCCTTTACCGTGGGAATTGGAGGGCCCGTGGGATCTGGAAAGATCCTTGGTGCAGCCCAGGTATCAGTTTTGTGAATGATAAGCATGTGAAACAAGCAACTTGTCCATGGAATATGGGTAGATGAATGGGTTTATAGTCTATATAGATTCTATAGTTTTTTTGTTTTTAATACAGGGTATACATATGTATATATATATATATAAATTGAAATGTACATCCAGGCGGAGCAAATTTATTGGGTTTGAAGATACCACTGATCTCCCAAAATCAGGATCCAGAAGGATGCGAATATTTGACAGGAATCTACTGAAATTGGGATACAATGGGAATTTTAAGAAGTATACAATCAACGTGAAAAGCTTGGTCCCTAAATATAAGCATTCAACCATCAAAACATGACTACTTAACCAAGAGAATGGTGATAAAAATCATACATGGTCGATGATTTGTGTTTGCCTCCAGTCATTCAAGTGGATATTCACTTCTTAATACGATATGACATGTTTTGTTAACGTTACGGTTACCCTATCGATCCAAATACTGCTTGAGAAGAATTGCAACAACTCCCCAAATCATACCCCAGTCAAACTACCCCTCAGATGGTACTTAGATCTCTAGGGTCTGATATTATCCCGGTATTGTCATCACGTTATCCCGATATTATCCTCATTCATTGGTTAAATCCAACAGAAATGCCACCCACCTCAGTTATAAGTTCGCTTAAACCCAATCTAAATGCAAATATCTCTACCATAAATCCTAGGCATTGGAGTTATAAACCAACTTGTATACTGTCTAGGGCTTTTCATAGGGTTAAAGCGGAATAGATAATGCATGTCCTATTATACTATATATACATACACGTCTAAAAACATACATGCATACCCCACAAGTGTCCAGTCATCCTCATTCATTGGATACTCCAAGTCCTGATGATTGATTATGTGCCCTTTGGCAATTACCATGGTTTTCTTTCATAATTGAGTTTTCCATTTAAATGTTCATTTATTTTGAGCCCCGGTTTTCGTTCTGTTTCCGTGTCAGTCCGGCTCATGCTTTGAGGACCGCCCTGACCCTGAAGCTTTGCAAAGCTCTGCGGGAGAAGTGCGCCAATACAAGCGGATTTGCTCTGCAGTAAGTTAACATGGGTATATGCAATGTCCATCATTTACGTTCAGATAATTTTCTGTTAGCACCACTGGTTTTCCATAGTCCCACAGCTCTCCATATCTTATTATATTGGTTGACCCTAGGGTACTCTGGAAGATGATTGTTATATTTGGAAGATCATTTTTTTAGGTTTTATGATGTCCCATGTTTGTATTCAGCGCACTTTTTGTCTCGCTAGGCTTGCTGGCCCATCGTTTCTATTGCTTAAATCCACCATACTTTTCCCCCTACTACTTCCACCATGTTTGCATCCGTAGTCCGGTGCTGTAATTCGCCTATTTTTAGAATAACCTAGTTACAGTTATCTTATAGTTATCTTCTTTGTGTACTTCATCCCAACTGGGTCATTCACTTATTATTTGGTGAAGTTACAGTTATCCTATAGTTATCCTACAGTTGAATGGCTAGTTCCAGTGTACTTCATCCTAACTGTAACCTCACTTTTCTGGTACCTACCATATGTAAGGCCTCTGTAAGGCCTATGTAAGGGGATATACCCCCAAAATATGGCCTTATATGGTACAGTACATCCATTTTAGGATCCTGGAATTCCCATTGATTTTCTGTCCTAGCCTTCGCTGTACTTCTGTGGCTTTACCCATCACTGGACTTGAGGTACTCCGTGGCGGTGGTGACCAATGATATCTTCACGCGCGAAGATGCGGAGTTTCTAAATCGCCGCTGTGTCTACACAGCCAAAAAAAAACTTTGGTTTAGTATGGGGTAATGATGTTTAATGATGGTTAATGATGGTTAATGATGGTTAATGATGGTTAATAATCACTGCTTGGTGGTTTGGAACATGAATTTTATGACTTTCCATTCAGTTGGGAACAATAATCCCATTTGACTAATATTTTTCTAATATTTTTCAGAGGGGTTGAAACCACCAACCAGACATGATGGAGGAAAGATCGGGGAATTTGACTGAATCGGTAGGTTAGGGTATCCAGGATAACTCAATTATCTTTGTTGCTGTAGAGTGGGGTGTATCTTTTTCTTTTTGCATCGTAACTACGATTTGACATGGACATATCAATTATAATCTGATCTGGAAGCAAAATCTGAATCTTGAAGGTACGAAAGCGCATAGGTTTCTTGTTGTCTTGTTGTTTGCTTATAGTCCAAAAGCTACAGGTTTCATGCTTATATAAATACACCCCCGATGCTTATGCAAATCCAAGCATACCAGAAATGTGATATAAGATTAATTCACCTCTTTCAGTGGCCCTTGATTAGACTTCCCCCTTTTGTGATGTGGGGATGTACGTAGGCATTCAAACCTGAGAATATGCTCGATGTGTTTTTTCTCTTGGGGGACGCCACTTGTTTGCAGATGCTCTACATCATATGCTCTCAACTTGACAGCGTGAATCTCACAGTTTGAGCGGCAATGCATCCCCAATAAACCAAAAACTCTTCATGTGGCGTTTAACACGGCTTTTTGGTAGTTGGATCACGAATGTATCACCGAAATTTCACTTGGCGATACCGAAACATAGTACAAAGCGTTCATCCGTACTCCGGCGCGATCTCCGGTGCCGATTGCATGCTGGTGGCACTGAAGACGTTCTTGGGAAGTCGTTTTTTTCCGCATCAGATAGACGTACTTTATGAAGATGTGTGGGTAACCAAACTGGCTGGACACACTGGCGTCCTGCAAAATACTCCTTGGCCCATACCGTCTCACGTACATCATTCAATAGTGCCAGATGAACTGAAAAACCTGATAAACACATTGTTTCATCATTTTTCCACCAAAAATCCTGATTTCTTAGATGTTTCATCATGTTTCTACCAACCATTCACCAACCATCCAGCATTTTGCTTGCGCGCCTTTCGAGGCAACGGCGCGCTTGAGAGCGATCGCATCAAGGCGGTGGAGACGGGGGGCTGTCCGCATGCCGCCATCCGTGCCTCATTCGTCGGGATGGCGAGTGGGAGAATCATGGGTCACCACATTCATCAATTCAATGGCCATTGGAGGTACCTACCATATATAAGGCCTATGTAAGGGCTATGTAAGGGGATATGCCCCCAAAATATTTGGGTAAATTTCATCACGACCGAACCCTGCGACCGAGCCCTGGAATCATAGTTAATAAGGGAAATCATCCCCAAATGGCTCATAATTCAGGTTAGTGAAATATCATAATTTACCCAGAATCATGGAATGATGAGGGTAATACTGGGATTACCCTCTGGTAAGCATACACAAAACTATGCAAAATATCGTTTTGAGTGGGTAAATCAACTATTTCTATGGCCATTTTCAATAGCTAGGTTGGTGATTTGGAACATGTTGTATTTTTCCATATATTGGGAATAGTAACCCCAACTGACTTTTATATTTTTCAGAGGGGTAGGTATACCACCAACCAGATAATACTGGGATCATAATGGGATAATGTAGGTGAAACCATATAGGGCTAGCCATATTTTCACCATCAACCATGGTTATTCCATCATTATCACCAGACAATGTGGGTAAACAATGTCATAAAACCACTTATTTGGGAATGATTTATAATTATATTCCATTTTCTTGAGAATAGAATATATTTTAGTATTTATCATGTCGAATGAAATAATAAGATATGATGAGAATAGTAATAATACTATATATACCACAATAACCATGGGATAATTACACATAATTGTTGGACATATGATGAGATTGTATTATTGTATGCCACACTTGCAGGATATGCAACAGAGACAACAGGACACGAAACGACACACATTGGATTGGGATATTAATGGATAAGATTGATGGGGCTATTGGTATTTCTCCGGCAACCCTTGGCGCAGTAGCTGTGCGATAGACAGCAGCTGAATTTCCGTGTGATTTTCAGGGGCCTCCAATCAGGAGGAGCCCCCTTTGTTACTTCCCACAAGTGGGGCCAGCAGGGTCAGCACACCATGCGAACCGAGATTTCAGCCGTCACAATTTTTCTTGGAAAATTGATCGATATCCACCTGGGTAGTGACGGTTGTTTCCTGATCCCACCAATTTCGTGATGCTGCTCATTGAGTTTGGGGTGATCACCCATTACTTCGATGTGTATTTTGGGAATCAATGACCTTGGTAATCCTTGGTATATTAACGGCAATTGGTCAAAATTAGGGCATCACTGGACCCGCACATTATTAAACCATCCGCTGTGGTCCTCCAATCTTTTTGACCCATACCCGGTTTGGTTAACCCACTAATGTTTGGTTCATGTTCCACTTACTAGCTGGGATGCACATCCAAGTACCTTCCGGCAATGAGGAGAGGATATCAGTTCCAACTTGGCCGCCTGTGAAGCTCTAACTGAGCAGCATGACGGCGTTCAGCTTATCATTTGCGACCCTTGGCTGTGAAGATTTGCTTTTTTTTTTTCCTAGGGGATACATCAGATATCACATGATATCATTAGATATAGCTGCAAACATGTGAAATAAACGTAGACAAGTAGACAAACAATATGTTGTAAGAATGTAAGATTGGATTTGTTAGGATTAACATTACTTTAATGTTCAAACTATCCACTGTATCGGAAGTGGGGAATGTGATCACCCCAGTTTTATGGCAGTTCACGTTTATACAGGGACAATGAAACCCATGAGATTTGGGGACACAACATTTTGAGACATACCAAGTTGGGGATTTTTGGTTGGGATATCGGATTTGGTTTGGGAAAGTGGAAATCGCAAGGGCATGTGGAGAAACACGACATCTCGGTGGGGGCGCGAAACGTCTCGATTGGATTTCGGATCCGGCGAGGGGTTGGTCTTGACATTGTTTCCGTCTCAGAATCTGGTGGGTCGGGCCCTGGCCGACCCAATAGTCATCTAGCCTGGCAATGGACATTTTTTCATACATTCTACCAGTATCTCTAATTTGAATAGGCAAATAACATGTATATAAGTACAGATCATGAGCACACAACCGTGTTTGTTTCTCTAATAGCTGTGTTTGATTACCCAGGATGATCTATCATTTAGCTGGCAAGCCATTGTGACCTATTGACTAGAGTCGCCCAGACCAGACCAGCTGAAATATTTGAAGATCATTGCGTTGTGTGAACTTGCAATGTACGAAGTACGAAGTCCCCAAACTTCAGTTGAGCCCAATCCGGGGCCAATTGGTTCGAACATGTTGTGTCATCAAATGGCCTTGGCCTACATAAATCTTCACCTTGGTTTGAAACTTGTGCCTGGGGACTCAGTCCATCCATTCCTTCATGCTTGGAGCTTTGTCAACGGAACAGCATCCCATATAGATAGGTCCATTCAACTTCCACTTACCGATACCTAGCTTGTGGATGTTTTCGGTACTTGTAGCTTTTGTAATCAAACACTGCATCGCCAAGAAGAAAACAAAACACATCTATATAGACTTTCCGGCAGCTGACAGATGCAAGATTGTGCAGCGACCTCCATTAACAGTTGCCCAGATCATTGCATTGGAGGCGACAGTCCATGACACTGCAAGAACCAGCTATGACAGGATTGCAGCAGGCTTTTTCCTGATGCTGATTTTTGGCCGATTGAGGTACAGTGACGGACTGCAATTGGTTGATTTGCAGCTGGACTCCAGGGATATGGGAGGCAAATTGACTGGATTCCTGGAGGCTCAAGCCGAACGGACAAAAACTTCGGTGACACTGGAAAGGAAGGTAAGATTCTTGCCGGTGGCAATACCGTTGGAGTCGTTTAGCGAGCCGAGCTGGGTTCCGGTTTGGTTGGAGCTTTGAGAGGCTGCTGGGCTTCAAGACACATCATCATTTTTTAAGATATTGTTTAACAGTAACATATCCAACTTTTTTTGGCTGCGCCATTCATACAGAGAATGGCGTATCCTCGAGTAAACTAACATATGAATAAGGATATGCAACACCCACCAAGACAGGAACCATGGATTTCCATAGTTTTAGATCATTCATCCCATTTGATCATCAGAAAAAAAACAGTTTGCTACTGAAGCCATGGACCATTTAGTTCGTTGATTTACCTATTTTTTGGATGGTGATTTTCCAGTTCGCCATACCTATTAAACCCATATTGTTCATATTATGCTTGGTTTTCCCATTAAAACCATTGCAAACCCTCGTTTTTTCACAGTTTTCATCGGCATCTCCCCTTGGCATCCCTATCTGGTTGGTGGTTTGGAACATTTTTTATTTTTCCATATATTGGGAAGAGTAATCCCAACTGGACTTTCATATTTTTCAGAGGGGTAGGTATACCAACCAGAATATATTCTACTATATTCATCTACTCTATTCCATAATATATGAGATAATCCTTCCCATTGACTTTTATATTTTGCAAGATTGTTAAAACCACCAACCAGGCCTAGAATTGGGGGATGTCCATTATTAAACACTACTATATAACCACTACGAACCACTATTAACCATTACTTAACACTCTAAATATATTAACTATAGCCATAGTTTTGCTTTTTTTGCTGTTCTTAGCGGATTCCCAGATTTTCCCAGGAGAGCGGTGGCGATAACCTCGCTGCCAACTTCTCGAGGGAGCTGGCGGACTACACCATCTACGCCGCTGAGATTTCAATGGCGGGGTGGCATGGGGGGTGGGATAACTATGATATATCCATAATAACTAATAATAAGAACTGTAATGTATCTATAATATACTGAAACTATAATAAAGGTAATACAACTATATATAATAATTAATAATAATACATCCATTATGTAAGTATAATAAATAAGTGTAATATAACTATGTATATGGCATATGGCCAATTAAGTACAAAAATATTGTTTTATAACTTCTTTGCCATGGTCATTGGCAATTAGATATGAATTAGCAGGATATGAATGAGCATGTAGTAATATATCACTAGGGTATTGTAGTCAAAAGTCGGATGAGACATTCCGGTAATTGAGGTATGGTCATCAATAATATACATTAGTAGGTGTTAATTTACCAATTCTAGTGATTTCCAAAAAGGCATGGCATTACCAGAAGCTAAGCCCCCTACTTAGCTAAGTTGGTTCATAAGCAAGTTAACTCTTGGGTTATTGCAAATATATCAAAATAGTTTGACGGGTACCACGTGACTGATGTGCTTGGATCCCGTTCTAGTGTCAATATACCTTGGGTAAGAAGAAACATCTTACCCTATTCACTTCCTCAGAGGGCACTACCCCGGAAATCACTCCCCTCCCCACTCATACTCCCTCAGGGTTGTGTTTGTCCTCAAACGACCATCAGCATAAATGATGGTAGACGAGGAATGGGTCAAAGTCATAGCCTTGCAAGAATTGGAATGCCAAACTCTAAAAAAGCTCTGGCCATGAATTGAAGTGCCCACTGTCACTGTTCATCCAAGGCGCAGGGTCTGCCTGAAAATGGGGTCCTGCTCCCCAAATGGCAATTGTCATAGAGAAAGTGCTGGTTAAAACCACTTGGAGATAGCCTAGTTTCAGACAAACCTGAAGATTTCAGCTGGGACTATCCGATGTCGTCATCATTCCATATGTTCTTGACTATCCGACCTAGCAGATGATGCCCGAATTGTTTCAAGGGAACATCTTAGCCGGAAAGCCCCTATATTTCATGGCCAAAATCGCATGGTTTCCTGTAAATCATAGTAAGGATGATCGCTTAATTATCATAGGTATATCACTTCATACTATGCAAGTCTAAAATAACTGTACCCATGATAAAGAAATTACAAGTACAAAGTAATAAAGTACATCTATTATCATTGCACAGCTTTAAAACAAAAAAATAGAAATATCGATTATTTATATATTAATATCATATGATGTACAAACTATAACTATATTAATATCATATGATTAAAGGTCATCTAAAAGGTATAACTATATACTATGATCTATTAAGGGCATCTAAAATCATCTCAATCTTCGTTGCATGTCCCGCCCTATGTCCCGCCCAGGTCATCGATGTGGCCGGAGGTGACAAGGTCCCCCGCAAAGGTGGCCCTGGCGCCCTGGCACCGTGCAGAAAAGGTTTGCTCGCCATTTTTCGCCAGGTTTTACCATGGGAATATGAAAACATGTGGTACATATATCATAGTTGTCCTAGTGGTACCACATGTTAATAGTGGTTAATAGTGGTTTATAGTGGTTTATGATGGTTCATAGTGGTTAATAGTGCTTAATAGTGTTTAACAGTGTTTACTAGTGAATGTAGAACTAACAATGATAGATGAATAATTGGCTCGCCATTTGGGGGTTTCCATAAATGGGGTACCCAATAGCTGGATGGTTTATCAGGGAAAATCTTGGTAACATGGATGATTTGTGGGTACTCCTATTTTAGGAAACCCCCTTAATATGGTATTATGAGTATTTCAGTATTTATATATAGTACCATGGAATTCCAATATGAGAATATGGGAATGATGTTTTGGGAATATTGATGATAATAGTTCATGTATCCGTAATATCAGATTTGAATTCCATGTGTGATATATATATATATATATGTGTGTGTGTGATATGATATTAACAATACATTTGTTACATTAATTGTAATCATACATATATGCGTTGACATGATATTCCAATTATATAGTCCCGAATGTATTTTTGATATTCATATTTTGCAGAAGCCCAGAGGTGGTGGACCAAGAAATTGGATCAGAATGGAATTTAAGCAACAAAAACGCAGGAAACCAACCATGATGGTGATTGAATGGGGGTTCAATATGTTTCAATATTTCTCGGTTGAAATTGTCATGCACACATTGACATCGAAACAGCCAACGTGTTGCTTCATTTTTGTTATCTAGGAACTCAACTAATGTTTGTGGATCAACATCATTTCAAATGATGGTTTTTACGATGGCGATCATCCCAAGAAAGGCATGTTCATGTTTGGTTGATCTTGCTGTCTCGGTTCAATTGAACACCGGTTAATCACTTGGATGATAACTTGCAGTTCCCCAAATCTTTAGGAAACCCCAGTTTCCTGAAATGGCTGCGGATCAATACCTACTGGATTAGATACCATGCTTGGCATATCATGCAGCTTCCAGTTTCTCATGTTGACCATGAAGAATATGAAGAGAATCCGACCAGTTTAGCTATCATATATCAGGTATGTCACCTAATAAATCACCACATATATATATACACATATATATATATATATATTGTTGCCTAAATCATCATTTTTCGAGGGTATCATGGTGCTGAGGTATCACGCAGTCGGATCTGTTGATCATCAACAAGGTGGACCTGGCTCCGGCTGTCGGGGCCGATTTGGATGTCATGGATCGGGACGCGAAGAAGAGCCTCGGCAGCTTTTTGTGGCCCCAGGAGCCCAGCAGTTTGTAGGGAAAGCGTGGGAAAAAAAAAGAATGGGAGTTGAGCCACAGAAATGATTAGATATTATAATTACCCTCTGGTTATTTCACGTAGCCATGGAAAATCATCATCTTTAATAGGTAAATCATCATAATTCATCTATAAACATTACTGATTGGTGGTTTGGAACATGATTTTTTGACTTCCCATATATTTGGAATGTCATCATCCCAACTGACGAACTCATATTTTCAGAAGGGGTAGGTATACCACCAACCAGTATAATTATCAGATTTATCTGACATGAATCGAGTTTGTAGAGATTTGAGAATAGGTTGAGCAACTAAAGGATGATGATTTATCTACTTTAAATGGGTTTGTTTGGCAATCAGGTACGCAAAATTGGGTGGTTCATCATAATTTTCCCATTGAACATCAAAGATGCAAGGCATTGAACACAATTTTCCCATAATTTTCCTATTGAACATTTTCCCATTGAACATTTGTTTTTCCCATTGGTGGTCTTTTCGATGCACCAGACTGGACACCAAAAGCGACAATGCCCCCCCCCCCGCATGAGCTATGCACCACGCCCTGGACGGCCAAAAGAGTGGTGAGCTCACGTGAAACCTGGTCGTGGATTGAGATTACAGAACAACAAAACAGCACAAAATTCACAACCTGCATCTACAGTAATCCCCAAATAGATGGAAAAGTGAATCACCATCAAATTAGTAGGGATTTACTTTTCCATCTATTTGGGGATGACTATACATAAGCTTGAAAGTGGCCACTCGCCGTGGGACTTCCACCACCTGCTAAAAAAATGCAAATCTATCAGTTTGTTTCAAGATTAGACGTCCCCAAAAGCCTACGCCAAACATCATTTGTTCCTCATGAAGCATGCAGTTTCGGAACATCCCCAATTTGGTGATATTTAAGAGACTTTCAAACATCATTTGTTCCTCATGAAACATGCAGTTTTCGAACACCCCTAATTTTGTGATATTTAAGAGACTTTCAAACACCATTTGTTCCTGATGAAACATGCAGTTTTGGAACATCCCCAATTTGGTGATATTTAAGAGACTTTCAAACATCATTTGTTCCTCATGAAACATGCAGCTTTGGAACATCCCTAATTTGGTGATATTTAAGAGACGTTCAAACATCATCTGTGCCTCATGAAACATGCAGTTTTGGAACATCCCTAATTGGGAGATATTTAAGAGGCTTTAGACAATCACTTTCAACATTAAACTTGGCAAGTGTGGAATTTCCCATCTACAGGGACAAGCCTCACATTTCTCGAGATTCCTGAGAGAAAACTGTAGATGTGGAAACGTCCCATGCGGCCCAATCTGAGGATGAGAGGTACAGGGCCCACAGCCGCTTAGAACAAATTCCTGAGAGGGGGCACCAACAGATGGTACCATGTGAGGATGTATTGATATAGTTATATAATGTTATATATATATATATAGCTGCACGTGAAATTGTTAGCTTGTCGTCTGTCAGATGGTATTGATGGTGAACCTGTATACAATATATAGTTGATTAGTTGGTTGTTGTTGTATGAGGGTATCATCAAACAACAACTAGCAAACATGGGTAGGTACACAGATGGGGTATGCAGGCAAACGAACTTGAAGGGGTAGGTTAATGGGTTTTGCTTTCAGCGATACGTAGGGAAAGCATAACAGATGCAATTCTGTTGGATGGGTGGGTCTAAGACCAGTCACACAACATAGGGCACATTCAATTTCACAAAGCCTCTTCCAGACCCATGTGCTGGATGTTGAAACATGCTGAGTCGCTGGTAATTAGTTTGAATTGTGTGTGTGTGTTTTTGTGCTGCATCATCGCAAAATGTGATCATGATCCTAATTTTCATGTGTGTTTTTCGGATTGGTTGCTAACCAAACACAGTATTGCCGTTGAATATTCCATTCTTGTTTGCTTATGTCGGAATTGGTGACTGATAAAGCCTGCACATATATATATATATATATATTATATTATATATTATATTTTATATATATTATATATGTATTGCTGTTTGAGCCAACATTTTGGACGGTTTCAAGGGATTGGTTGAACACATATTGTACTGGAAACTATGGTCTTTGCCATTTCACAAATGAGGTCATGGTTGAGTGGCCCTTTTTAAACCACTTCTGGGATGTAAGAGATTTGCAGAAATTCGCATTTTTGATGGTTCAACTCCATGTGTTTTTGTTTCCCTCTTAGCTGGTGGAACCCCAATTTACAGCGGTCAAACCCACATGTTTACTGATTAAACACCAACTTTCATTGGCCAAGCGTGTTAGCTCCCAACGTTTTCCGGTACATAGTTGAAGCTCTCCCAATCTCTCCCATTAACCATTATATTGACTATATTGGTATAATGGCTAATATAGTAATTGGTATATTAACAATGGCTAATTAATATATTACCAATGATATATTAACTATATTGGTATTAACCATTGGTAATCTCTCCCACATTTGCAGCTCAGATCTTCGCGGCGGTGAAGCACGACCAGGGCGTGCGCGAGATCGCCGGGCACATCCTCTCCGCGTGGGTGGCTTGCCGTGATGGCCTGGGGCTGTGTTGATGCGGAGATCACGGGGATACATCGGGAAGATATGTATATGTTCTGTATATGTTTTGTATATTATATATATACACATATAGAGATATGTGATTTTATTTTTTTATGTTATATTAAACTAGAATTTATATTTTATTATTGATTATACTATATGTTACTATGCTATTGTTATCATATTATATCATATTAAATTATTTTAGATTATATATTATATTTTTTGTTAAATAATATATATATATATATAATATACCCTTGGGTAAACCTAACCTAGCTATGGACAATCCCAAGTTACAGATGATTGTCCTATATTAACATGTGTGATTTTCCATAGTTACGTTAGTTAGTTTGCCAGAGGATAATGACTATATAATGGTCCATGACTTCTTGATATGCGCTGTGGTTTGGTTACGTGGGCTATCTTCCCACACTATGAACATCGTTATCAATCATTTTTTGAGGGATTCACAGTGATGTATATACCCTCTGGTAAACTAACATAACTATGGAAAATCACAATTTTTAATGGGTAAATCTATATACAAAAAATGGTGATTTTCCATAGTTATGTTAGTTTACCAGAGGGTACAGGTTACGGTACGTTTGGATTCGGCTTTGACCATGCCCCATATACAGTGTTTTGGTCATGGCTCAAATTATGTTACCATCACTTTTTCAGTTGATATGTCTTGCTGGATATCGCTGCTGTATCCAACAAAGAGAAGAGCTCAACAATTTGTTTCACCAATAGGCCCCTTACGTTGGCCGTCAAGAAGGTTCAAGGCGGGCCCTTTTGCGCCTATGTAAATTTCCATTGGTTCTTGTCTGTCCAGACTTTATTTACAGGCAGAGCTCACCACGAATTTTGGTTGGTCTCATTTCATCATCCTCAAAAGGCCATTTGAGGTTTTGAGACCTTTGTAGGGTGCACTGACTGGACTGCAGGTGAGATTTAAGGAAACAAATGAATTAAGACATATCACATATATATATACATGATTGTAAATATATATATATATGATTGTATATATATATAATTGTTTGTAATATATATATAGATATGTAGGGTGTAATATCCGTTCTGCCCGCAACGTGTCCACAAAAAGTCCCACCTTTTGCCCCGCCGTGTTTCCCGCAGCCGTGCGCTTTTGCGGCTTTCCCAGCCTTTTCTCATTTTGCAGCTTGAAAGTATCGGATGATTAGCATCAAAAAAGATTGCATAATTCCATAGAAATAGCCATGGGAAATGGCCCATAGAAATGGTGATTTTCCATGGCTGTGTTAGTCATAACCAGATGGTAAATTGAATTCAATGTTTCATGATTCTCATGTTTTCTGCCTACAAAGTTCCTATTGTTCTTGGTTATATTGCCTGTGATATGCCAGCGAAATCCTTTTGATCGTCCCAAGAATATCTCACTACAGATGGTTGAGTCCCAATTTTGGATGGTTTTCTAGTATATATGTGATATATGGTTGGGTCCCAATTGTCCCAATTAGTGGTTGGTCAAGATGTAAATATGTTATATACCCTCTTAGTTGTTAGTGACATCGCGGACTCTGGAAGCCATGGCCGAAAAAGATTATTGGATGATGAGATTGACCGAAAAAAACACTCCGTGATTTTACCATATTGAAACCCTGTAAAATTACCAAAGGGCATCTTATTAAATCTCATTATTGTTGTATTATTGTTGCATTATGCCAAGATCATCCCATGCTTTGTAGCAACAAAGCCAGGGTTGTATGTTCAGGAGCTGGCCACGGGAGGAGCTGCTTCTGGCAACGCCGCTTGAGCGTCCAGGTGTGAAAAGACAAGGAGTTTCATTGGGAAATGTTCTGAAGCCAGATATAGAATGGTCTTTACCAGTAAAAAGGTTATAAATGTGGTTCTCAATGCTTATCTACATTTATAGGCATGTGTTAAATTATATTTTTTATGGGCAAATTACAGTTAGAAGTAAAGCCCTTCACCAGCTTATTTTCTTGGTTATAAATGGTATTATCATTCCCTAAGTGGGGTGACTCACTGACTTGTAACTGGAAAAAGGCCGAGAAATGTATGACAAATTTAGAATTCAATTTTGAATGAAACCATGGGTTTTAGTTGAAATTAGCCGATCTAATAGGCGTGTAACTCTAAGAAAGTTGTGAAGTCACCGGGTGAGTTGAAATGAAAATCGATCAAATGCATGTGGTTTTAACCTACTGTAAATTGACTGTGATATTATTGTATTCTTTGACCAACATTTGAGAGGAAAAAACCTTGGCCGGCTGAGTCGCCTGTTGCTTGTTGCCCCCACCAGGATTTGCTCCCCATTGGCATGTGTTGGTTTCCACGTTGGTAACGGTATGGAAGAGGCCATACCTGAAAAGGTTGCATCAAACCATGTTTCTTCACCTCATTCCCAGCAGCTTTCAATATGAGTTTGTCTCAAAATTGAGTATATCCCCAAATTGTTTGTGGGTCAGATGATTCTAATCTGTCGGACTTGAGAGTGCCCCATCATCTACAGACATCAGAAGTATCTCCCCATTATTATTGTTGCTGTCTTTATTATTGATGTTACCAGCTATATTGCTCAAGCTCAAATTTGAAATTCCCAGCCCACTTGTCGTGCAGTAAGCAACCCAACAATACAGTAAACCATTCCAGCAACCAACCATTCCGAAGTCGTTAGTCGTTACCATATCCCAATCAGGGATTTATACCTTTTAATATTAACCCCAAATGGGGATACTTTCGGGATGGCGATGGAGAGAGAGAAATGGTGATTTATATGGTTTTATCATTTTTAATGGGTAAATCTATATGCTAAAAATGGTGATTTTCCATAGTTATGTTAGTTTACCAGAGGGTACAGGTTACGGTACGTTTGGATTCCGCTTTGACCATGCCCCATATACAGTGTTTTGGTCATGGCTCGAATTATGTTACCATCACTTTTTCAGTTGATATGTCCTCTTGCTGGATATCGCTGCTGTATCCAACAAAGAGAAGAGCTCAACAATTTGTTTCACCAATAGGCCCCTTACGTTGGCCGTCAAGAAGGTTCAAGGCAGGCCCTTTTGCGCCTATGTAAATTTCCATTGGTTCTTGTCTGTTCAGACTTTATTTACAGGCAGGGTTCACCACGAATTTTGGTTGGTCTCATTTCATCATCCTCAAAAGGCCATTTGAAGTTTTGAGACCTTTGTAAAGTGCACTGACTGGACTGCAGGTGAGATTTAAGGAAACAAATGAATTAAGACATATCACATATATATATACATGATTGTAAATAAATATATATATATATATGATTGTATATATATATACATATATATATATAATTGTTTGTAATATATATATATATAGATATGTAGGGTGTAATATCCGTTCTGCCCGCAACGTGTCCACAAAAAGTCCCACCTTTTGCCCCGCCGTGTTTCCCGCAGCCGTGCGCTTTTGCGGCTTTCCCAGCCTTTTCTCATTTTGCAGCTTGAAAGTATCGGATGATTAGCATCAAAAAAGATTGCATAATTCCATAGAAATAGCCATGGGAAATGGCCCATAGAAATGGTGATTTTCCATGGCTGTGTTAGTCATAACCAGATGGTAAATTGAATTCAATGTTTCATGATTCTCATGTTTTCTGCCTACAAAGTTCCTATTGTTCTTGGTTATATTGCCTGTGATATGCCAGCGAAATCCTTTTGATCGTCCCAAGAATATCTCACTACAGATGGTTGAGTCCCAATTTTGGATGGTTTTCTAGTATATATGTGATATATGGTTGGGTCCCAATTGTCCCAATTAGTGGTTGGTCAAGATGTAAATATGTTATATACCCTCTTAGTTGTTAGTGACATCGCGGACTCTGGAAGCCATGGCCGAAAAAGATTATTGGATGATGAGATTGACCGAAAAAAACACTCCGTGATTTTACCATATTGAAACCCTGTAAAATTACCAAAGGGCATCTTATTAAATCTCATTATTGTTGTATTATTGTTGCATTATGCCAAGATCAACCCGTGCTTTGTACCAACAAAGCCACGTTTGTATGTTCAGGAGCTGGCCACGGGAGGAGCTGCTTCTGGCACCGCCGCTTGAGCGTCCAGATGTGAAAAGACAAGGAGTTTCATTGGGAAATGTTCTGAAGCCAGATATAGAATGGTCTTTACCAGTAAAAAGGTTATAAATGTGGTTCTCAATGCTTATCTACATTTTTAGGCATTTGTTTAATTATTTTTTATAGGCAAATTACGGTTTGAACTAAAGCCCTTCACCAGCTTATTTTCTTGGTTATAAATGGTACTGGCCGAGAACCGTATGACAAATTTAGAATTCAATTTTGAATGAAACCATGGGTTTTAGTTGAGATTAGCCGATCTAATAGGCGTGTAACTCTAAGAAAGTTGTGAAGTCACTGGGTGAGTTGAAATGAAAATCGATCAAATGCATGTGGTTTTAACCTACTGTAAATTGACTGGGATATTATTGTATTCTTTGACCAACATTTGAGAGGAAAAAACCTTGGCCGGCTGAGTCGCCTGTTGCTTGTTGCCCCCACCAGGATTTGCTCCCCATTGGCATGTGTTGGTTTCCACGTCGGTAACGGTATGGAAGAGGCCATACCTGAAAAGGTTGCATCAAACCATGTTTCTTCACCTCATTCCCAGCAGCTTTCAATATGAGTTTGTCTCAAAATTGAGTATATCCCCAAATTGTTTGTGGGTCAGATGATTCTAATCTGTCGGACTTGAGAGTGCCCCATCATCTACAGACATCAGAAGTATCTCCCCATTATTATTGTTGCTGTCTTTATTATTGATGTTACCAGCTATATTGCTCAAACTCAAATTTGAAATTCCCAGCCCAATTGTCGTGCAGTAAGCAACCCAACAATACAGTAAACCATTCCAGTACCCAACCATTCCGAAGTCGTTACCATATCCCAATCAGGGATTTATACCTTTCAATATTAACCCCCAATGGGGATACCTTCGGGATGGCGATGGAGAGAGAGAAATGGTGATTTATATGGTTTTATCATTTTTAATGGGTAAATCTATATGCTAAAAATGGTGATTTTCCATAGTTATGTTAGTTTACCAGAGGGTACAGGTTACGGTACGTTTGGATTCCGCTTTGACCATGCCCCATATACAGTGTTTTGGTCATGGCTCGAATTATGTTACCATCACTTTTTCAGTTGATATGTCCTCTTGCTGGATATCGCTGCTGTATCCAACAAAGAGAAGAGCTCAACAATTTGTTTCACCAATAGGCCCCTTACGTTGGCCGTCAAGAAGGTTCAAGGCAGGCCCTTTTGCGCCTATGTAAATTTCCATTGGTTCTTGTCTGTTCAGACTTTATTTACAGGCAGAGCTCACCACGAATTTTGGTTGGTTTCATTTCATCATCCTCAAAAGGCCATTTGAAGTTTTGAGACCTTTGTAAAGTGCAAATATCCACACGTTTACTGGTTGTGCCTCATGTTGTTGCACGATCTTCTTTGGAAGATATTTGGTTTCATACATCATTTCTCCTCCACCAAAACAAACCCATGTTTGCAGACAAAAACTATCTAATATCCAGTGGTTTGGAGGGGGGCAAATTAGGCCAAGGAGCTATCCATGTTCCCTCTTCAAAGTCCTGTCCTGCTTTTGTTTGTGAAAACATCCCCATGACTGGATGGTTCAGCCCCTTTCTTGTTAGATAAAACAGACTTTTCGAACACGTTTTGAACATGTTTGCTGAAAACCAACCATTACTACATCATTACTAGCATTAATTACTCTATTTGTACATACTGCAATCAGTTTGTTTGTTTAATATTCAGCCCATTAGAGTAACATTTTATATTACACCCGTTTCCATTACCACTACATGTTGAAAAATAGAAACCTGCTATTTTTCAATGGCCATTTCAGAGACCTAAATTGGAGGTAGTATCTCCTATATAAGGCCTATGCGCGGGCTAAAATTCAAAGAATATCCCCACACAATGTTGCCCAAAAATCCAAAAATATGGTACTAACGTACCATTTTAGGGTCCTGAAATTTCCAGTGAAAAAACGGCTGGTTTGGTATGTTGATTTCCCATTTGTGGCAACATATGACCAACCCCATGGTATGATGGTTTCAACATTTCAGCCATATTAAGTATCAACCGATATATGATATATGGTACTTACCAACCCATATTAAGTATCAAATTACCAAACCAATGCTTTTTAGAGTAGTTAACCTGCTAGTATTATACCGATAATTTCCATAGACTTCGCACACAAATCACCTGGCCAACGACAAGCGGCACAGGTGCGGCCCCGAGAACCTTGCGTTTTGCATGGCCGTCAAAATAGCGCGCAAGTTGGCGCAGCGGCAGTTGCAAGTTGCTTCATAAAATCCATTTGCTATAGATATATCTGCAAATATGTGCCATATATATATATTATATAAATATATATCATTACATATATAATTATATATATATAAAACATATATTTGTATATATATATAATTATACATATTTATATGTAATTATACATATTTTGTTTATATGTGTATACATACATATGTGAATTATAGATATTACGGTTCGATAAGTTGTAACTTTGGATGTGTCAAAGATATATCTGTGCTCACTAAAAACAAGGACCTTGTGATGGCAAAATCCAGCAACGGCGGCGAGCTTCCAACCATGTTCCAGCAGCAAAAGCTTTACTTGCCAGCGCTCAAATATGTAGAAATTGGACATCAAAGGAAAGAATAGTCCAAGAATCACGTTGGATTACTGGATGGCCATTTCTACTGGTGTAACTTCACAATAGTCCAACAGGTGCCCATCCCACATCACATGGTTACACCATGTTTAACTCGAAAAGTTGGGATGGTGAAAACTCATGTGAAAAATCGCCATTGTGAATGCTTAAATTGCAATTATTCATGGTTAAATCCCAATATTTGATAGTTATCCCAGCATTTTCTTTTCGGAGAAGGTTAGACCCCATGGTGTGACGACACAACCGCACAGTGTTTTGCGTTGTAAAATGCGGCCCTTAAGGCCCGGTGCACCTGCGTGGGGAAGCTCATGAAAAGAGGGAGTTAGCCATGAACTATGGTTTCTTGATATCTAATGGGATATGATGGAATATGAAATATAGGGGGATATTTTAAAGGATATTCCCTAATATGATGGTGATAAATTTATGAAAATGTGACCTATTTTAAAAATCTCATGGGGATACCATCGGATATAAGAGGATAGAATGAGATATATTGGGATATAATGAACTATTTATGGGATATAATGATGTATACTGGGATATAATCGGATCTAACATGGGTTTGGCTCCTTTAGTGAACTGATGGGATGCAAATGGGATGTATATCTACATATATATATATCATATTTATATATATACAATATGTTTATATATTCATATGTATATTACATATATATATATATATATATTTATTATTATATGTATACATGTGAATATTTGTGTATATGTGTGCATCATATGTGTAACTAGATTAAGCTCCCCAATGACATCTCGACTTTTGAAATTTTGCACCGCCAAGTGGGGGGATGGTGAGATCATCAGGGAATGTATAACCAGCTCTAGCCTCCGGCAGATGTCAAGGATATGGAAAACCCATGGGTATTTACATTGGATAATGGCAGGTAGATACCCGGTGGTTTATCGTTGAATAATGTGAAATACCATCGTTTTATTAAACATGGCAATGTCACGTTCCCCATTCATAGATGTTTTTTCATTAGAACCTCCATGTGATTCCATTGCCATGTTTGATGACCGGAGGGTAATCAAAGAACTGAATTGGATTACAGGAAAATTGTCATTCCACCATTCATCATTGATAATAGGAGATTATAGCGGCCACTAAAGCTAATTTCAATGATGGGAAAAACCATACCCCATATACCTCAACATATGCCATGTAAATTGACGATGGCACGCATGGGAAGATTTCATGGTTGACAACCCATTGGATTCAGGGGGTTCAACTTTTTCGTTTTCGGGGAAAAAGAGAAGCATCTAAGGCGCCAAAGATGATACCCTTTGGTAAACATACACGAAACTACGGAAAATAACATTTTTTAATGGGTAAATCAACTATAAATGGGATTTTTCAATAGCTATGTTAGTTTACCAGATGAAAACCTCCCTACTTGGGGAGCTGAACCCAGTCCAACCTCACCTCAGTAGATGTCAGTTTTTCAACAGGAAAACATCTTCCAGGGGCTGTTTCCCATGGCTCTTTCAAACCCCCCCTCTACATCAAGCACCGAACCCCACAATGACAATATCCATTTTCCAGTGGGGGACCAACCATGGATTTTGCGAAGTATATCGGCTAGACCCACTAGATTCACTTAGGCAGAACGCAGCTGTCAGGTGGTTTTGAAAAGGTACTAGATGTACGACAGTACTGTACTAGTATGGGTAGGCTGGGTAGGGGGATAGTCATCTTGGTTGCATGCTGTGGGTGGTTACAAAATGTTATGACACATCACATGGCAGCTGAGGCCCCAGCCTCCCAAGGCCGGCGAAGCTCGTTATTTTGGGGCCATGGGCCATGGGTGCAATTCACAACATGGAAGGGATACAACGGGATGATGTCGGGGTTCAGATGATGATTTTCCTGTTGGATTTGGTACCCTCTGGTAATTTAACATAGCTATTGAAAATACCTCATTTATAATTGATTTACCTATTCAAAATCGTGATTTTCTATAGCTATGTTAGTTTACCAGAGGGTAGTAATTATTGCTGGTTCCATATGTTCCATGTTGAATTTAGGACACCGGAAGGGCCCTGTGATTTGCGGAATGCCATCCATTGGAAATGTCAAAGAACCCATGACAAACGGAAGCAACACGAAAATGTGTTCGATGTCCTGGAGCTAAGACAGTCAAACGAGACAGCCAGACAATTACAGACAACTTAAATCCACATCCTGAAAACAAAGCGAACGATATGCAGTACAGCATAATACGGTTTATATATTTCACATATATTTATATATACATATATACAGAACCAGTTTATCGCTTGGCAAAACTTTCACTTAGGGCGATGGAGAGAGATATTTTTGTATATATATATAATCTATTTATGTATCTGTATATGTAAACCTGTATCTACGCATATATGCATATGTTCAGTATACATATGTATACATACAGAACACGTGGCCGCATGATGTTTGAAAGGTTTTGGCCTGGATTCTGTACAAGAGTTGAAACCGGCCCCTTTACCGGCCAAATGTGTTGTTTCATTTGTTGTCCAGTTTGCATCCTCGATGCTGGATGAGATTGGGTGGGTAATTTGATACTTTGTTGCCATACAGTGGAACATGTACCAAACCAACCATGTTCACTGTATATTTGTCTATTTAAATTTCCCGTTTATAGCCATCAACCAATATAACAAACGCAAGATATCCAAGATTGGCTCTTGATCTTGTTCTGCTTGATGCAGCACAACATAGGCCGTGCAAGAACGCTTCTCCCAGCACGAGCGGCAACGCAGAGAGTTGGGGACGCCGAGCCGATGGGTAATTGCGGTGGTTGGAGCCGGTGGTTGTCGTCCGAAATCACCATGAACAACATACAAAAAGCTATTGAAAATGGCCATAGAAATAGTGAGCTTTCCCATTACACATATTAAAAAATGGAGATTTCCCATAGTTATGTAGACGTTTACCAGAGGGTAATGCCAACATAGGATTAATAGTCCCCGCGGTATTAATCAACCCCCTCTGCCCATTTTGTTTTTTGTAATTTAAAAAAGGGTGGTCCCCCAGGATTAATAAAGCGTTTGGCTGGGACATTATTAATCAACCCCCTGTGCTGAAATCCATTTTTTTATCCAACACTTTTTATTTCCAATTCTATTTATTTCCAATTGTTTTTTACATTTGTTTTTATCATGATTGTTATACTTAAGGTTTAAGTTGATCATTGAAAATTTCAAAAAACAACTATTCCCAAATGATCGATTTCTAATTAAAATCTTTATAAAAATCATCAGTTTGGATAGCTCCCAAAGGGTACCCCCCTTGAGCCCATGTCCCCCATTAATAATAACCACGGTTTGCCCCTGATTAATCAACCACCTTTCTGATCCATGAGATTTTAACAAATCCAATGGAATTCTATTGAGATCTAATTGACGTAAGCCATATCCAATTTTTTATGGTTCAGAGTGCTTATTATTAAATGGGGATCAAGAAAATGACCTACAAGGTAGAGTTCTGACCTTCTGGGGGGGGGGCGGTTGATTAATCCGATGTTGGCATTATTCAGCTAAATGCAGTTTAGAAGCCAACAAAATGAATAAATTGTCCACATGGACCCAAAAAACCTCCTGAGAAGGTACTAACCCCCCACAAAATATACCCCAAACACAACGTACTTGGATCCGTAGGAATTGATGTTCCGTCATACTTGAAATGAAGTCCTAACTGACTCAGGTTCATATTTTCAGGATGGGTTGAAACCGCCAACTTACTGTTGCTTTTCTTGGCTGGGCAGGGGGGGTGAAGGCGCAAACCAGCAAAAAGTGGGACAACGGGTCTGGCAGATGGTCAATAGGTTGAAGGGAAAATCTCTAGGAAAGCAGGATCTTTGATGTAAAGACACCAAAATAGATCTTGAACCAGTTCTGGTAGATTTTTGTTTGTTGACCATTTGCCCTAAGATTTGTTGCCATACTCCCGCGTCATTGGGGTGAATCCAAAAAGCACCACGGTGACATCATGGGGGATGGACATCCCAGGAAGATTGCAGAACTGAAGGCACACGGAGGGGTTCTCTGCCCAATGTCCGGCTGGGGCAGGGCTTTTCATGTTCTCGAATGTTTTCGACGATTCACAACTGGATCTCAAAGTTTGATGGTTTATCTTTCTGGATTTGCTCAAGATGCTTTTGGTTTTTTGTTTTAAACTTGTTTAAATATGGGAAATCCATGGCTGTTTGGGGTCTCAGCGATGGGGTCGGATCCACCAGGGATCAGAGGTTTCTTCCAGGATTTTTTTCGACACTAATTTTATTTTTTTTATGGATATATCTATAATTCTAATAGTGGTGGATAATAGTGGTTTTCATAGTGGTTAATAGTGGTTATATAATGAGATATACATAGATATACTGGTTGGTGGTTTGGAACTATGGAATTTTACGACTTTCCACTAATATTGGGAATAGTAATCCTAAGTGACTTTCATATTTTTTCAGAGGGGTTGAAACCACCAACCAGATTATATATAGCCCCAGGTTTGTTTCACTGTGTTTTCGCAGTGACTCTTTCTCCTGATCAGTCATGAACATGGATTCTGCAAATCTATGGGGAATATGTGTGTTTATTAGTTTTGGCGGTTTCTCAAGCAAATCCAAACAAAAGGTGTCCACGCTGCAAGCTCGGGAACTAAAGAAACACTGTGTTGGTGTAGTCAGGCTATACAGAGCCTCCACCCACAGTGGGCCAGGAAGGTTCAAGAGTTTCAGATCTCCATACCAATTCATCCCATAAAATATACCATAAACGCCACCATATGCCACCATGTTTGTTGGTGAAAAACCTATTTTATCTATATCTTTTTTCAAGCACCATTTTGGTTGGTTAAATCCCACCTTCGTTGTTAAAGTCCTTATTTTTGTTGGCTAAATTTGATTTACAATTACCCTCTGGTAAACAAACATAGCTATTGAAAATGGCCATTTATAGTGGATTTACCCATTAAACATGGTGATTTTCCATAGTTATGTTAGTTTACCAGAGGGTACATTATATCATCAATTGTTTGTTACATCTTTAAATTCAGATGAGATTATTCCCACCCATTCCCGCTTCAAATCCTCGCAATTGTGACGCAAGGCACAAACAGCTCCAGCCAGATGTGCGACGACTCAGGGTGAGCTTTGAGGGGTACAAACGTGTTCAAACAACAAACCATTGGGGAATATTAAGGATTATTAAGATATGGATAATTATAATAATGATTATTTTGCACACCACGGGGCCCATGGAATGTGGGCACAAAACATATTAATCACATATCTAGAGAGTGGTGTTTGTTTCGTCTCCACTGGCCATGTTTTAAGTATGTGAAGTATGGTGAGGAATGTTAAATTTACCCATATCCGGGTTAATAAACTACTGATTGACCAAAAGAAACCTTTGTTTCCGTCTCCAGCAGAACGCACGTAAATTGAAGCTTTGTTTCAAACCACAAACACTGAGTGTATGCATTTGCGTGATGTAGGATATTGATGGATATTGAACAATTGATATGAGGTTTGTAGCGCGGCTAAAGTATTCTCTGAAAAGAGCTGTTTTTTGGTAGCTAATGTTTTCCAGAATGGTTTGCATAACAACCCGTAGTAAATAATGTAAATCATGATAAACCATAAAGATGCATGTTTGGAAAACATGTTCTCCAAACATGTTTTCAAATGTGTGTCAGTTGTCAACATCCCGGGTCCAAAAATATCAGTCCAATATGCTGCAGCGCAACCCTTGGGGATAAATTTCTTTAAAAGTGGTTTGTGGGATTCCAAGTCATGAATGCAAACCGGTACTTGAAGCACCAAAAATTCTGCATTTTGTGTGCTTACTGTATGGATTCAGTTGTACTGGATTTCATTACAACAAACATGATCAAACATGTATGTATGTATGTGCCACCAAGAACTCCAAAGAAAGTGGCTGATTTTCAGCCACTGTTTATATGGCTGCAGTGTAATCGTTTGGGGGATTCCATTTTGGGGAGTCATTACTCCCGTCTCAGGACGACTGACCGCCATTGTCCGCAAGAGGCGGACGTGAGTTAAAAGTGGGCGCCGCGCGCGGGTGGCAATGACATTGGATTTCAATACCCTCTGGTAAACTAACATAACTATCGAAAATCACAATTTTAAATCAACTATAAATGGCCATTTTCATCCACTTTCAATAGCTATGTTTGTTTATCAGAGGGTATTCTTTTCATCTATGAACAACCAAATAATCCAAGGGAATTTAAAACTGAAAACATGTACGCGTGGTTTGTGATTTCAACCCGTCCCTCATGTTTTTGAATGGGGTAGTACGGATCCAAACATCAAAAACATGGGTGTGAAATGAAACCACCCGACATTGGGACAAAACCTCAAGCCAGCAGAGGTAGGGATTTAACCATCAAACATTGGGATTTCATGATTTTAGCAGCATAATTGTTTGAAATCCCAATTTTAGCAGCATGAAATACCAATGTTTGAAATCCATAGATGTTTGATGTTTGGCATTTCATGTGAAATTTAACAGGCTTCAGAGAAGGATTTAAGGTTTCCTTCACATCCAGCCTGGCTTGAACATTGGTTTGAGTTGAGTTTCCAGGCAACAGCCATCATGACCTCGCTGTGACGTCACTGGAGTGATGGTGAATATAGTATAGGGGAATCATCCCCACCCCAATTTTCAGTTGTTTCCAAGTTGGTGAGTTCCTATAATTCAGCCAGATACATGTGTTTGTTAAAAAATGGGGTATACCGCAACACCGAATACGACACTTAGTGATCTTTATGATGGCCGCCATGTTTTAATGAAGAAAACGTACGTTTGAAGACATGGGAACGGAAAAGGGTAGCCGATTTTTTTGGGGACCAACCCACATGAATGTGTGGTTTTGTTCCCCACATTGACGTGTGGGGTTTTTGTTTTTAGTTCTGTATCCGCTCCTCCTCGTCCTCCTTCCCGTCCTCCCTCCCTCCCTCACTCACTCACTCACTCCCTCACTCACTCACTCACTCACACTCACTCACTCACTCACTCACTCACTCACTCACTCTCACGCACTCACTCACTCACTCACTCACTCACTCACTCACTCACTCACTCACTCACTCACTCACTCACTCACTCACTCACACACAAACAAACACACACACACTCACTCTCTCACTCACTCACTCACACACTCACTCACACTCACTCACTCACTCACTCACTCACTCACACACACAAACACACACACACACTCACTCTCTCACTCACTCACTCACACACACTTTTGCGTGGCAGGCGTGGACAATGTGCACTTCACACGCCTGGCGTCCCTTGGGGCTCCGCCTCTTTTGCGTGGCAGGCGTGGGACAATGTGCACTGCCAAGGGGTCGGATGTACGCCCTGGCGTCCCTTGGTCTCTCGCCTCTTTTGCGTGGCAGGCGTGGGACAATGTGCACCGCCAAGGGGTCGGATGTACGCCCTGGCGTCCCTTGGTCTCCGCCTCGTTTGCGTGGCAGGCGTGGGACAATGTGCGCCGCCAAGGGGTCGGATGTACGCCCTGGCGTCCCTTGGTCTCCGCCTCTTTGCGTGGCAGGCGTGGGACAATCTGCACCGCCAAGGGGTCGGATGTACGCCCTGGCGTCCCTTGGTCTCCGCCTCGTTTGCGTGGCAGGCGTGGGACAATGTGCACTGACAAGGGGTCCGATGTACGCCCTGGCGTCCTTGGTCTCCCCTCGTTGCGTGGCAGAGGCGTGGACCATGTGCACCGCCAATGGGTCGGATGACGCCCTGGCGTCCCTTGGTCTCCGCCTCTTTTGCGTGGCAGGCGTGGGACAATGTGCACCGCCAAGGGGTCGGATGTACGCCCTGGCGTCCCTTGGTCTCCGCCTCTTTTGCGTGGCAGGCGTGGGACAATGTGCACCGCCAAGGGGTCGGATGTACGCCCTCGCGTCCCTTGGTCTCCGCCTCGTTTGCGTGGCAGGCGTGGGACAATGTGCACCGCCAAGGGGTCGGATGTACGCCCTGGCGTCCCTTGGTCTCCGCCTCGTTTGCGTGGCAGGCGTGGGACAATGTGAGCAGCCAACGGGTCGGATGTACGCCCTGGCGTCCCTTGGTCTCCGCCTCGTTTGCGTGGCAGGCGTGGGACAATGTGCACCGCCAAGGGGTCGGTTGTACGCCCTGGCGTCCCTTGGTCTCCGCCTCGTTTGCGTGGCAGGCGTGGGACAATGTGCACCGCGGCGTCCCTTGGTCTCCGCCTCTTTTGCGTGGCAGGCGTGGGACAGAGCACGCCAAGGGGTCGGATGTACGCTCTGGCGTCCCTTGGTCTCCGCCTCGTTTGCGTGGCAGGCGTGGGACAATGTGCACCGCCAAGGGGTCGGATGTACGCCCTGGCGTCCCTCCCTCCCTCCCTCACCCTCTCACTCAGTTCGCTTCACATCATCATCATCATCATCATCATCATCATCATCATGTGCCAGCGATGTTTACCAGCCACAGGGCATGCAGAAAGAATTCACAAAATGTGCGGCTGCGCTCGAAAGAGTGCAGAACATTACTTTGGTCAGCGAAAGTATGGTGAGCACACCATCGTTTTGATAGTGTGTCGGAAGGCTGGAAAGGCGAGGCCGTTTCGAATGTGTGTTAAACATGTATGGTGTTGAATATGTCAGGCACACCAACAGTTTGTTCCTCACATTGACGTGTGGGGTTTTTGCTCCCCACATTGACTTGACTTGGTGTAGGTTATTCAAATCACTTTTAAGTTATGCCATGCAGTTATGATGTTTCCGGTCTGTGCCGGGAACGGAAAAGAGAACGCAGACACTCACTCACTCACACACTCACACACTCACTCACTCACACTCACAACTCACACACACACACTCACTCTCACTCACTCACTCACTCACTCACTCACTCACTCACTCACTCACTCCACTCACTCACTCACTCACTCACTCACTCACTCACTCACGCACACACTCACTCAAACACGCACACACTCACACACTCACTCACTCACTCACTCACTCACTCGCTCACTCACTCACTCACTCACTCCTCGCTCCTCGCTCCCTCGCTCCCTCGCTCCCTCGCTCCCTCGCTCCCTCGCTCCCTCGCTCCCTCGCTCCCTCGCTCCCTCGCTCACCCACTCACTCACTTCACTTCACTTCGCTTCACTTCGCTTCGCTTCACTTCGCTTCACTTCACTTCGCTTCGCTTCACTTCACTTCACTTCACTTCACTCACTTCACTCACTCTCACATCCCTCACTTACACACACCACACTCGCATCACTCACTCACACTCTCACTCACTCACTGTACATGAACATACATACATACACACAAACTCACCCACCATCACCGCTCCATCACTCTTATACTTCCTCTTCCCTTCTTGCTCTTCTATGGTCAGTCTAAGTCTAAAGAAGTTGGTAACATGTGGGGTTATCCGGTCCTTTAATTTTAATCCAAGTAATGTGAACTGGAGGATTGAATCATGGAAGGACCTGACTAGGACTAAGATGGCTTCCTTGCAATTTTCCTCGAATGATTGGAGACATCCCTGCAGTATACTGATTTTTGTCGGCAACCATGTGCTGCATTCTGCTGCTAAAATGGATTATTGATCCGCGTTGACAATACTTCATGATCGCCATAAGATGTTTCTTTAAATGATGTATTTCTGCTGGTCCCAAGCCAATTAGACCCCTTTCATATCACTTCAGAAGGAAACCGCGACCAGTTCCAACCCGATTTTGGGCTCAAGGGCCACAAAGAGCAATGCAGGGCGTCAGTTGGATCCACAGGCATTCTTGCGCTGATTTCTTGATGCAACTCTTACTGGAAAGTCAAACCTGTTTGATATTTCACCACGGCCAGGGTTCGTGTAGTCGATTTTCAAGCAGCTACTGGCGCAAGTGCTGCAAATCCCGAGGGGACGGGCATCTCTACGACCCACTTAATGCTTCTAGGTACACCGTAGCACCTCGACCCGATGACATTTTCATTATTTGCACTTCCATATTTGTTTCACTGGTGTGTTACTTGTAGAATGCAAATGCACACAGACGTGTGTATGATATGCATTATTATATCATTTCTTCACATACATGGATATGGATGTATAGTATTTGCTGTTGGTACATGTATGTATGCAATTTCTAGGTTCATCTAGGTATATAGATAGCACATGTATGTGCATGTAGCTATATCACATGTGATGTGTATATATATATATAATATACTCATATGTGGTGTAGTGGTCATACCAGATTACATCTAAATGATACATGTATCAACTGTGATACCACAAAAGTACACATATATGTAGTTATTGATACCCTCTGGTTATTCACCATGGCTCTGGAAATTTGCCCATTTATGGATGATTTATGCTGATTTTCTTATTAAGGTGGTGATTTTCCAGTTCGCTATCTTATCTAGCCAGAGGGTACATACATGGTCTAGTGTAAATATGATAATATTCTATACTGCCGGTCTTCTGGTGTTATTCTAGATATTTTAGATGCTATTGCATATGATAGTTCCAACGTAAAAGTGTCTATTGTGTAGTATGTGTAGTATGTATACAGCTAGATACATTTTTAGAAACTGAGAAACTATGGGAAACTATTGAACCTCTCATAGTATGTCATACAGATAGAACTTCCCATATTTCAGTAATGTGGGTAAAAAAAAGTCATGTTTACCATCCCCAGTCATCATCATAAATATATAGGTGGTATGTTTACCATTCCCAGTCATGGCTGGTTTATGACATTGTTTTACCCACATCAATGGGGTTTTAATGGGATAACAATTGGATTATATTGGGATATAATTGGAATATAATGAAACTATTTTCGCATATATATATATATACATATATATATATGTATATGTATATATATATATATATATTCCAGGGATTCCAGTATTACCATTTCTTGCACGATGCTTCCCATGTTCCAAGTTTCCTAGTGACCATGGCGCTGTCACTGGACCTCGAAGAGGAGCCGCTCCGCAGGCGCTAGTGGCTGTGACCATGGAATATGTGGATTAAACATCATAATGATTGTGGATTTGGTGACCATTTGTAGTCTAATGTCATATTATAATGTCATTAAATATCTAATGATCTGATATTTCAAATGATGGTCAAGATTAATATCCACATTTGTTGTAGTCTAATGATGTTTCAATTGAGGATTAATCATGGTTTTCAAACGTGGGTTTAACCGTGAAACACAAGGAGAGAGATCGTGGGTTTCAGCAAAGCGAAAACTGGAATTTAGCAAGAAAAAATTGGATTAAACTGTACAAGCGCGGTGCTGAGCATTAATGATTGCGGTTTAATGATCAAACATGAAAATTGGCGGCCTCTTCTATTGAGCAAGAGCTCAATCGCGGGCGGGCTTAGAGGCTTCAATTAGTCCTCTGTGGTTCGAGGATCAAAGTTGCAGATGCAAAGCTACAAAGGAGGTGTAGGTGTTGCCACCTTGATCTGGCGACAGGCTTGTCAATGATTCGGATTTGCTTTAAGGTTATGTAATTAGTTGGGGTCACATGCTTATACCGGGAAATTCCATCCAGGCACATTTGCAAACAGCTTGCTGCTCGTACGTTTTGATCATATATTCTTTACCCGTCTTTTTTGTTGTAAGTATTTTTCATCTTCCTTCTGCTGTATTTTCATATCATTTACAAACTCCAAACAAACCTTGGTACTGTCTGCGCAGCTCGTTTCATTGGGGAAAGATCGCTTTGGTGACACCTTTGGCGGCTTCCTCGACGTCTATGTGGCGCTCGTTGGTGCGGCTCCAGATGCTCCATCACCGTGTTGAGACACTTGACGACCTTGAAAGGCAACACCAGCTTGGTTTCAAACATGAATTGTATTTTCCATTTCAAATATGGGATGTCATCCTTCCCATTGACTTTCACTCCGTCATTTTTCAGAGGGGTTGGTTGAAGCCACCAACCAGATAAGCATATCTAAGCATGATGATCAATAGCTTTTAGCTTAAGCTACGGGGAAGAATTCTTCGATCGCGTTACGGCTTTCGGGCGCCGCCCTGGCTGATCATCCCACTGGGGATCATCCCACAGTGGGACCGTTCACCGGTATCCGCGTTGAGCGGAAAGCATCCGTTGGGTTTGCCTAACAGAAAAGCACCATTTTGGCACCATGAAAGCGTACTCAAACAGATTGAAAATGATTGAACATGATTGAAAATGATTGGCTCATTGGACATTGGGGAAGAGCCATTCCATAAAATCACATCATAATTTGAGTTCTGCGTACTGGGGCTGCATCTTGATTTTTTAGAAAAAATCATGGGGGAGACCTCCACAGCACTGGCTAGGCGACATGCTAACATACCTCCAAGAGCCTACCAATCTCTATTTTACCAACAATCCCAATATCCAAAACCCAATGAAATTGAAACAGTTCATGTCATGCGATCCTTTTTATAGGGACTTCCTGGTGATGGCGCCTACGTGCGCAGCAAATTTTCAGCTGCTTTTCACACACTTACAGCGCGCAGGGCGGGCCTCAAAACTCTTAGGTGATGCCGTGAATGAGATTATTTACCAGCACGAAAAGCATGCATGGCATCATATGGCATCCAAGATTGACCATTCAATGTAAGGGCAATTTTTTTCGGGGAGGGAGTCACTGCATGAGGCTCAATATGGCTCAATTATAGCCAGAAATAGGCATCTATATCAGAATCATCATCAGCCATGAAAAATTGAGGTTGATGGTCATTGCGTGGCTGCCACATTCCGTTTCCACAAATCCAGAAGTCAATGGATTGGTTTAAGGGAAATGTTACAGGAAAGCCCCGTATTTAATGGTAAAATCTATGGTTTCCTGTAAATTTCTCAACAAACCAATCCATTGAAAAAGGCGGTTCCGACGAAAATCGCGTTGCGAACAACGGTGATGCTCATCCCCAAATGGCCGAAAGGTATGGTGCCGCGCAGGGCTACCAGATTGTCCGACTGATTGGTCGCGGCAGTTTCGGGACGCCCGAACGAACGGATGTGGCACTGGATGTCCATGGAGAGCTCAGGGATGTCCCATTGCTGTGTTATTACCGGGTAGTAAAGATGGTGATATAACCAATATTACATGTTGTTTAAGAGAGAAATGGGAGGAAACAGATGGGTTTATATACAGAACCTTCCAATAAGATGGAATTTGGTAAAATCGTACCAAAACAAAGTGGTCAGTTAAACCTTTTCTATGCTCTTGAGTGCTTAGCAATTTCTCAATGGTCAGAAGGCCATATTTCAGCAACAACAAATTTATATAAATATATAACTATATATACATATATATATTTTTTATAGATTAGATTAGATTAGATTAGATAGATAGATAGATAGATTTAAATATATAAGTATTATACATATGGATGTGGAAAAAAAACAGACGTCGGCCATGAACATCGTGATCCATCATCCAGTAAACATGGAACATCCGCCAAAAAGGATTCAGGAAAAGATCAAAATGAAGGCGGACACCTTTTTTCTTATCAATTCATGTATATGTTTTTTGGCTGGTATTTCATTGTTTCTTTCAAAGTTATCTACGGATCGTTTGTTTTTTCAACTCGCTGATGCCATACAAACTGTATAGGCTGCTGATCTATATAGTCTGACAGTGTAAGTTCCCTCGCTCTTACCTGTTCAAAGTATTAACAAAGACCTTGAAGTGCTATGTTTTTTTACAAAAAAGGCAAAACCAATGAAACTTGTGGATGTAACCAACACCACCATGGGATGATTGCGCAGTGGCCAATCATTCTATGAATGCGGGTTGGGGGTTGAAGTTGCCGTTCTCTAACTCCAGGGGCTGGCCCATAGGAGATCAACTAACGGTACTATGAAAGCAAGTGTAAGCTATCATGCCCATGCTGGCATAGATGGAGTGGGCATTGGATTTTCCCAGTTATGAAATTCATTTGTGCATGTATGCATTTATATATAAATAAATAAACACACACACATATATATATATACAGAAATAGACATGTATTTTTGTGTATATATCTATATATACGTATATTACACACACACACACGCATATACTGTATATATATATATATATAATTATGTATACATATATTTGCCAGCATTTGAAATTTGAAAGTGGGAGATTGTTTATGTACAAAGGCGTGTGCTTGTGGACTCTCTCCCAAATCTCCCACTATCTCCTTCAGGCTGTGTAGCTTGATCCCCTGGCGGGGAGTTTTTAAGGCGGATAATGACTGGGATATCCCTCCAGGAAAAAAATATGGAACACCCACATATTCTGGAGATGAGATATCGTTCATGTCTATATCTATGGTGCTTTACCAGAGATTACCGCCCGTTGGTAAAATCTAATCTGGACATGTCCAATTTCTACGATTGGTTTCCTTATGGTCAGCCATTGCAACGTGCAGATTGGCTCGCGCGTATACAGAATTTGCATCTCATGACATATCCCAGTGACCAATTCACGTTAGGGTTTTCAATTTCTAGTTTTTTGAATGTTTTGAACACTGCTCAATTCCAATGATTCATGGAGTATGCCAGCCATTTACATCCGTGCGCCATCCTCAATTCAAAGCGCCATCCGTGAAACTTGAATGATGGCCACCATGCCACTTCAGACAAATGGTTTTTGCATAAAAATTGGAAATGGGACATTTGCGTAGGAAACCGCTTTGAAATATGAAGGTTTGCAAATTTACAACAGTCATTTTTTAAGAGACATGTTAAGACATTTGATTTAGATGGCTTATGCCAAAGCAGAATCAACGCATCTCAGGAAAGCGTTGCTGGTTCGGGACAAGGAGGGGAAGCAACGCGTTTCTCGGCTTCGGAGATCGGGCGATTTCGGGGTCAACCCTGGTGTGGGTTTTTTCTTTTCGAGCAGGTTTTACCTCCGGTTGTCATCAAACATGGCAATTGAACAGCATCAGTGGTATTTGAGTGGGAAAGCAACGTACATAAACATTCCAGCAAGGAATGGTTGGCTCCAGAGCGAGGATGAGTTTTCATATTTTAGTAAAATTGCCCATTACTAATGTATCTGGGTGAAAAAATGCTGCGAACTCACTGGGTGACATTTGAGTGATGAAAAGTGGAAGGGGCCATCATCCTAGAAGCAAGCGCATGCTTCCAGGTTAGTGAATCATTATGATTTACCTATTTGCGTACGTTTATGTTTGCGCAAGTGCAGGAAGACAAGAACAATGAAAACAGACATCAAACTATTGATTAGATATATGCGTAGATAAACCCTGGGATATGTATTTTTAAACCTGAACAGAATCGACATGTAAAGAATATATGAAAGCGCTGCTGAATTCTGACTTGCAACGACCTCGCCACGATGTCAGCGCACTTGAAAGAGAGAGAGAGAGAAGGAGGGAGAAAAACAGTGATGGTTGGGTAAGGGGAATCTAGTATCCCATTACTATCCCATTAATATCTATCATTATCCCTATTAAAGCAGCATATGAAACCATATAACAATGTCGAGAAACAAATAACTAAACAACCCGTATTTGTTTTTTTCCGGTATGTTGATACATAAATTCCATAGATATTTCCAACTATGGAAGATATTAACGATTCACATTTTACCATATGTTGGTTTATTCACATTTTACCATTCACATTTTACCATTATACCCTGGATGGTGGTTTTCAAACATTTGTTATTTTCCATGTTCTATATGGGATGCCATCCTTCCCATTGACGAACTCCATCATTTTTCAAAGATGGGCACATTGCACCACCAACCAGTATTAGAATTGGGGGATGACCATTATTAAACATTATTAACCACTATTAACCATTATTAAACCATTGGATTTTACCATTACCCTCTGGTAAACTAACATAGCTATTGAAAATGGCCATTTATAGTGAGTTTTCCCAGTAAAAATGTTGATTTTCCATAGTTATTTTTCAACCTTTACCAGAGGGTATACCATTGGTGTTTACCATTTTACCTATGGGACCCGTCACGGGATGGTGGGGGCTTGGCAGGTGATGAAGGTGATAGATCTTCAGTGCCTGGACCAATGGCCATGGCGAATGCTGTGATGTGGAATTTCATAGGAAAACCATGAGAAAATGGATGTTTTAATGGGAAAACCAGAGGAAAACCAGAGGAAAACCATAGGAAAATGGAGGTTTACCATCTGGTTTATGGGATTTTAGTGTGATTTAATGGGAAAATGCCCATGAAAATGGAGGTTTTAATAGGAAAATCAACTATCATATGTTTTTTTTGGCATTTACCCTCTGGTAAACGTTGAAAAATAACTATGGAAAGATCCACCATTTTTAATGGGTAAATCCACTATTTCCATGGCCATTTCCAATGGCTATGTAACAAGTTACCAGAGGGTATAATGATTAACCATGGTAATAATGTAATAATATGTTATAATACAACTATGGCAGTTTACAATTATAACATATATCAGTGATTAAAATGCGACGTGGTTCCATGGATTTCATGATACAGAAAGTGTCATGGGGATGATGAAGCATTACAAAATGCGATTTTTTTTATACTGGATTTTCCCCATTGTTGTGGTTAAAATAAGGCATAAACTGGATTTTCTCCATTGTTGTTGATAACTGTGGTTAAAGTGGAATCATGGACAATGTTAATGGATAATGTTAATTCTAATGGGACACAAGTGTTTATAATTATAATGTCAAGTCAAGAATGTTAGTGGAATTATAATTGTACATGAACATTATAACGGAATTTATAATTAACATACCATTATATAATCAATTATAATGGACAAGTGGATTATTATTTTTTGATATCCGTTTATCATTGTTTATTATGCATGTTGAAGCCAAATTCTTGGGGATTCTTAGGGTATTTCAACTGCACACAACCAAACTGTGTTTTTTTTGTTTGTCTCCTCCTTTGGGGTATGAAACTTGATGAACACGGTGATTTGTTGCGAACATGTGGACTTGGACACCGCAAGAAGAAATGAGGGGAGTTAGGTCCACATGCTGACACGAACATGGAAAGAGTTGTTCATCAAAGGGTGCTTTTAGCAAAATCACTGGCCGTTCTCCATTCAGAAAGGGACGTGAGCTGCACCAACTAAAAATTGTAATATTTGGAGGATCAACCTTGGCTGTCTGGATTTTATTCATGTTCAAGAAGATGTTTTTTTCCAAGAGATCAGCACTTCTGCAAAGCATGTTCAAGTCATTCAATGAGGGATATTCCGGCGTATTGACATAGATCTAACATGATCTAACATATTAAACTACATATTGATCCGCAACGTTGGATGATTTGTCACGCTCTGAAATTTCTACATGTGTACAGGTATGGCCCTTTAACAGATATTTTTATGCTTAATATGCTTATAAATGGGGGGGTATCATTCCACAAATATTCATAAATGGAGTTATATAACTGACTTATAACTGGTAAAGGGTTTTAACTCCATTTATGGTTATAAGTTAGAAGTTATGAGTTAGTTATATAACTGTCACCACTGTCAGTATTTAACTTACCAATGGGTGAAATTTGGTAAGTAAATTAAAAGTTACCCTCTGGTAAACTAACATAACTATGGAAAATCACCATTTTCAATGGGAAAATCCAGTATAAATGGCCATTTTCAATAGCTATGTTAAATTACCAGAGGGTATATCCAAATTTCACCAATGTCTTACCGTCATAAGGCAAGCGAGCGAGCGGCGCCGGCAGCAGGCGCCAATGGAGGCGGAGTTGATGCAACGCTTGGCCCATCGCTACGTGGCAACTGGGATAGAGATTTCTGGGCGGCGAAAATTTTACCCTTTGGTAAACTAATGAAGGTTTAATGGGGTTTAATGGGCTTATTATGTTTTTTTATATAGTTTTATAGGGATGTTAACGGAATAATGATGGGAGAATACTGGGATGTTGTTGGATATATACCCTCTGGTAAACCAACAGTATGCTATTGAAAATGGCCATAGAAATAGTTGATTTATCAAGCTATAAAAAAATATTTTCCATAGATATTTTCTATGTATATATATATATATAGAGAGAGAGATAGATGGATGGATAGATGGATAGATAGATGGATAGATGGATAGATGGATGGATGGATGGATGGATGGATGGATGGATGAATGGATGGATGGATGGATGGATGGATAGATGTGTGTGTGTGCTAGTCAGCTTTATGGGGATGTATATTGACAAGTTCCAATTTGTAATTTCACCTTTCTGTTCGAAACAAAAAAATACCTTGTATCCTGGTTGATGGGAGCAGCCCTGGGACATATGGGTGGATCAAAATATTGCGCACCTTTCCCAGCATTGTTCGCAACCAGTTGCTATCGTGGCATCTTGACCTGCAGTTCCCAGAATTGGCGGAAGAAATTCCAGGAATCATCAATGCCCTTTTCAAATCCCTGTGCTGGCTGGTGCTGGCTGGAGAATGATGGAAATCAGTGGTTTTCAGTGATTTGAGGTGCGCTTCCACGAAAGCTTTCGAGAGGACAATGCCTTCGTGATCGTGTCTCGCTTCAAGTTTCGGCTTTCGTAACCTCATTTCAATACTGACCAAAGGAAAATTGGGACGCTTGTAGTTTGAAGAGAGGTGACATGATCGTGATTAGCGGTTGATTATGTCAATCTGTTTGCCAAAAAGATTAATGTTGATATTCAAAGTATCATTGACTCTCATTCATGTTCCCGCCTTTTTGTTGACTGTTACAACCAGCAAAATACAGAATTTTCGTTAATTCTCGCACATCCTACGTAAGTTGGTTAACATTCCCTGGTCAAGACGAATCGCGGTTTGAATGTTGCCAGAGTGGATGAAGGAAACCAATCAAACCATGCCCCCACGAGCATCCACCAGCCAGAAAGGGCGCTATCCATATCACTGATAGAATTCTCACAACAGCTGAGAACACTCACCGCGTTGGGAGCTTGAGTCTGGCTGACTGAATTAATGCGTTGTCTTGAACTGTTTGTATATATATATATATAAGTATATACACATACATATATATATACACATATCAATCTGTGCATGTGTTTCCTTTTTAATTCAGTGTGATTTGATTCACTTTGCTTATGCTGGATCAATCTTCGATGGATACCTCAATACCTTCGTTGTTTCAGGGCCATAAATAGCAATATCTATTAAACGGCTTGTAATGTGTTCATGTAGGCATATTCAATTTTATTTAAACAAATGTGCCCTCTGGTTATTTAACATAGCCGTGGAAAATCACCATTTTTAATAGGTAAACCATCTATAAATGGGCCATCTATACCATGGCTATGTTAAATAGCCAGATGGTATACGTGACCGTGATCTGCTAGTGTGTTCCTTGTTTCTACTCCAAGGATGCGAGAGCCCGTATCTCTCAGGGGGGGCCAAGTGTAAGCCTGTGCACCCACTGCTGGCCTTTTAAATGGTTGGTGCAAAAAACACCATGGGTGTGGGGTAAAAGAGGGCGCACTGCAAAAATGGAAGGCATATGTATATATATATAATAATAATAATATATATATATAATTATAAATAAATATATATATATATATAATTATGAATATAGTTATATATATATATTTCAAGGAAAGGTGGCGCCCCCAAAGTTATAGGCTGGGTTATAACTTTCACTAACTATAGATGTACGTGTCATAAACTATTTATTTATTGCAACTTAAATAGGTCTTGTTTGTTTATCCCCGGGGAATATTTTTTGATGCCTTAGATATGTTTTTTGGATCCTTCGCCCGACTCAGAATATGAAGATGTGGAAGAAGAATGCAAAACCAGGGCCGAAGTGGAGCGGGCCATGTCCCATTTGTGGCCTTTGGCTTCGTGATTGCTCCGCCGCGAGCTTGAACAAACACCAGAAAAATGCCCACATATGCTGCCGGCACAAGGAGTGGCACTTCCATTACAGCCAAACTTTATGATAAATCCACATAAACCCATATAAAACCCATATATTTGTATCATATTAAATAAACCCATATAAACCCATATAAAACCAATATATTTGTATCATAGACCTATATAAACCCTAGTTATTGGAGTTTTGTTCACCAACTGAGCTAACTACTAACTACCAGAACACCATCCTGGATGATTGAAGATTATACGCATAGACTTTACATATGTTGGGCGCATCAGCATCTAAATTAGCTACTTGAAATTTCTGTTCATCAAAAATCAAACGTTTTTTTAAATGTAACAAATACTGATTACTTGATTAGGAGAGGTAATTTACATTAGACAAGCAGATACGCTCTCCTATTCAAACTGGGCAAAGCAATTGACATTGCTTCTTTCACAGGGGATAAGCCCATTGCCATGTTGGATTACTGGTTACTGGAACATATCCTCCAGACATCCGCGTCCATGTCTACATGATTTCCCTGAAGGAATGGGCATTTCCTTTCAGAATTGGAAAATTGATGGGATACTGTGAAGCCGCGGGAAAGCTTCATTTGTTCCTGAAAATTGCTCCAGCCAGCAACAGCTCTACGCTCTAGTAAACTAACATAGCTATGGAAAATCAATAGTTGAATAGGTAAATCACCTATAAATGGTCCATTTTCCATAGCTATATGTTAGTTTACCAGAGGCTATTGATGTTCCACTGCTTCCGCCTTTAGGTGATGGACTTTTTCAGTGGTGGTGACTTGCGACAACAGGCAGGCTTGGAAGTCTTGGAAGTGCCAGTGGGGACTAGTGACTGGAAGATCCAAATGGGATGATGATGCGATTTGATGCGATTTGATGCGATTTGATGCGATTTCAGTTTGTGATTTTCAGAAAGAACATATTTTTTGGTGAAACCAATGCCATAAACAATGTTCGAATCTCGGTTTTGAATACCCGGCAAACGGGAAATCATTGGGTCAATGGGATTTGGTTCATTATAAGTTGGACAAGATTACCAGCCACAAAAAAGGGATGATTGTTTATGTTGCCCTTCCGTGACCAGAGATCCTTCCCTTCCGGTGGGGAGCAGTCTTGTGGTGATCATCCGGCGATATCCACATGATCATGGATTGTTCACCCCTTTCGCCCGACACCCCTATTTGGTTTGCTGAAAGCAGGGTGGTTGGTAGGTACCCGGTTGGCTCTGAGATGGGTTTGGGGGGCGAAACAATGGCGATTTCTTGTGATTGATAATCTTCTTTTGCTTTCTTGATAGAGGTTCCCATATTCCCATGGTGAATTGTGAGTTGAAATGACCAGCAGAGCTTCAGCTGGGTATGACTCGTAGGTTGAAGATGATTGAAGCTAAAATGAGATGGTAGGTGAACCAAGAAAATCACGCGTCAATGAATTTTGTCAATGGGCAAAATGTTGTGGTTTTTGAAATTCTCCAAAATTTTACTCTACCTGAAACTGTCAGAATTTGTTTGTGTGCAGAACTTGTTCATTAAACGTGTCAATCCATGCAGGTATGGACGGTATGGTTGTTTTATTTGCTTACAAAGGTCTCCTGGATTTGATTTGACTAGGGGCTTGCACCTTTTGTTGGCATGCTACATCGTCATAGTGGACCCAGCCGGTCTTTGATCCATTTCAGCCAATTCCAATCGCTTCCGCCACTTAGATTGGTGATGGGCCATCAAAAAAAACGCAATTTCTGGATAGTATGACCATGAACTATCCGAATCATAATCCAATTTACTAATGGTCCATCTTTGTGACAATTTCTGGCAGTGATGCTAAGACCAGCAACCCCCGGGACTGTTCATCGGTTGATGCCGAAAAATCTGGCAAATGTTTCCGGGAGGAATGCACATTTGGTAGCATGATGCTGCCAAAGATAAAGCAATGATTTATTGAATTTATTGTTAATTGTTCTCCGAGTATATCCACATCAGATCTCATAAATGGTTGGTTTAATCGGTTTAATCCTTATGTATAGATATTCTATATCACATGAAATCCCAAGAAAGATTATTGACATATATTGTGGGATAATGAGGTTCTTGAAGCAATCTTGGTCTTTGCTTTTTTGGCCACCCTCCAATGCCAACATGCCAGCCATGCCATGAAAAAATCCACCATGTTTGGCTCAAGCGGTGCGGCATCTCCAGGAGCTTCGTTACTGTGTTAAAAAAAACACCGGTTCAAAGCCAGATGGAGCACCCATGTTGATTTGTAACTTATTACCTATAGATATCCCATAGGATCCATGTGTGGTACATATGCTAACATTGGGGGTATATTGATGGTAAATGTTACCATATATAGCATACATGGATCCTATGGGTATATATACACACATTTGCAGTGGGTACATGTATAACGTGTTTTCCGTATTGCCTGCCAGACTCCTAAGTTGTTTCCCGGAGTTGTTTGTAGAGCGCTAGGAATTTGATTAGTGCTACTATCCATCTTCCATTACATGAGATATGAATTTGATGTAATGGAAGATTATAATGGAAAATTTAAATAGTAGCACCATGGTTAATGGAAGATTTTCATGTTCCATTCATGAAATCTTCCAGAGAAATATTCCATTCCATTTCAGCCACCAGGTCACCCCAGAGACTTTCGCCACTAGAGACTTCGGACGTCACTCCCGTCGCGGTTGATGCGATGGCGCCGCGGCTGCCCGTTTTGCATAGCAGGCATGGAAAATCCTGAATTTTCTACCAGGATTTACATGGTGAAGATGGCATCATATGGCAGCTTTCCCATTCCCGTTGCAGGATTAGTTGCTGGAAAACCCTTCGTGAAAATATGTGACAATCAATAGCAATAGAATTTTCTACACTTAATTCCAATTAGGGGCCCTTCTTATTGATACTTAGCCAAGCTGGTTTCCCTCGAAGGGTGTGATTGGTGGAACCAGGGGCCCAATCCCATCGGAAGCAACAATAAACCCGACAGTCATGTTGGTGAAATAAGCCACTTCAGACCGCAACAATCATCGATCTATCTATCTATCTATCTGTCTATCTATCTGTCTGTCTATCTATCTATCTAACTATCTATCTATTTTTCTATCTATCTATCTATCTATGTATGTATCTATCTATTTGTCTGACTGTCTGTCTATCTCTCTCTCTCTCTCTGTATATATATATATCTATCTATCTATCTCAACTACAAGTCCCCATGTTTGTTGGTTAAATCACCATTTTTGCTTGTATATAATATATATATCTCTCTCTCTCTCTTTCAGATACAGCTATTACGTACATACCATAGTTGAAGCCTTCTCCTTTCGAGAAGCAACACTGAAATGGATGGCACTGTCCATGATAGACTTTAGGAGCTGCGAACGTCTTGAAATATATATATCTCTCTCTCTCTTTGTTTGGTTAAATCCCCGTTCTTGTTGGTTAAAACTCCTATTTTTGTTGGTTGGACACTGAGCCGGACCACGCTCTCCAACTGAAGCCTCACCTGGGAGGCGCTACCGAGAGATCCCCACCGTGACGGCCAATGCTTGGCCAGGCGGCTGGGCACGGGTGGTACGGTTGGTGCCCCAATCGCTGAGGTGGTTGTAGATATATCTACCCCATATGCTCCATGTATGGTATATTTACCTACAAAACTGGGTGATTTTTAGGGCATTTCAGCAACCATGGCTGGTTGGTGGTATGGAACCATGGAATTTTATGACTTTCCATGGGTTGGGAAGAATCATCCCAACTGACTTTCATATTTTTCAGAGGGGTTGAAACCACCAACCAGATAGGGGCTCATAGATATAGACCAAACATCACTGAGGAGCCCCGCCTTGACATGGACCAAAGACGGAAAGCCGAGGTTCCCCAGCGATGTTTGTTTCTTCATTAGCCGCATTAGCTATAGATACCAATTTCTATATATATTTTCTGAAGATGCCTGAAAAACATACAAAATACATCAAAATACCCAGTGGTGATCGGTCCCAACAGAGGATTCGCAATGCCCTAAATCCCATGAAAGTCCTCATCTTCAGCAGCGGGCAGCGCTTGGTATGGCGTAGTTGTGGCTGAACACGTGGCCATGATGGCGGCCGGGGGTTTCGTGATGCTAAACCATGAGATTTTGGAGCAAAAACAAACAATCCTACGACGATGCCAAAGTTTTATCTGGAACAAAGGTGCTTCATGGATTCCTCATGAATACTGAAACTGGGTAATTCTGGGTCACTGCTTCGGTTTTTGTTACACAATAAAATTGGGTATTTGGTGGTAGCCCTTGCTTTCTGCCTGTTGATTTCCACCGCGTTTCTTTATCGCAATCTTACCCAGGCTGATTCACCTCAAGTGACTCTTGCTATAGCTTGGTTTGGTATAGGTTGGCCAAAACAGAAGACGCCAAGCCATCGTGCCTTTCCATTCTCTGTGGATAAACAATGGTTTGGTAGGTTACTCTGCTAATTTCTAGCCATAAGCCCTGGAAATTGGGATGATATATTGTGCGTTACTTGTTGCTGGGTATATCCAAGAATAGTAATGAAAGCCCAAAGCCCAGAACCCAAGCGGCCATAGATCACAAATTTTGCTCGCTAAACTCATGTGATTCAGGCATTGAAGTCTTATCACCATGGGTCAACATCTCTTACTGGTTGGTGGTTTGGAACAGTTTTTATTTTTCCATATATTGGGAATAATCATCCCAACTGACTAATAAATTTTCAAGATAGTTAAAACCACCAACCAGACCATTGTTTTGGAACATCTCTCAGATTCTTGGGCCTGATGGGCCCGCCCTAGGCCCTTCCAACGAGTCTGCCCCACGCCTGGACCTGGTGCCTGGCTGCATGTTTGAAGCATCTGATTGGATGGTTGGGTTTTAACCACTAGCAACTTTCCAAAAATTGTGTGTTTTGTGTACCATTTTTTCTTTGGTTGTTTGTTTCCATATTTTTTTTTGTTGATATTTTTGTTGTTTCCATCAACTATAATTGGGATATGATAGCAAAGCCTGTGTTTTATCTTTTAAATATGCCTTTGCAATCACATTTGTTTATGTGTAATACGGGGGGTCAGCAACAATGGGGATTAGTTCAGTGCCAGGAGATTGCCGGCGCATCTCCTCACACCGACCAGTTTCAAGGAATGGGGATCCGGCGGAACTACCAGAACCGGTTTTTCTATCATGTCTTAATGGTAAAATTAATTACCAACCAACATTAATTGGTGAATATCTATCATGTCTTGTTTGATGTTTGCCCCGGTTTGTTACAAAGTGCGTTCCACAAAAGAAACGTTAACGGGATTTTGTCGTGGCATGCCCCGCAAGAATTCTAAGAACAAGATTTGTGCCTTGACATTCAATGTGTTTGCGCAGGTATATCATTGTAAACATGTATATGAAACTATATTATAAATGCATTATTGATTCACACCCACACCCATGCACACACACTAGACAAAATTGGATCTTTTAAGTGATCCACCAGGAACTGAGTCCTTGAACGTGCAAATTAGTCAGGAAAACAAGAACCCTAGATGAATTAGTCAACCAATAGAAGGTACTCCGAGAAGACAAACAATACCATGACAATAGTCAAAAAAATCGAAAGTCACAAAAGGATATGTAGTCTCCCAGGGTTCTCGGCTTACCCCTTTGCCACGTCAGCGAAATAAAATTCAACGCGGTGGGGTTCTCGGCTTAGCCCCTTGCCATGACAGTAAATCGCATAAAAAGAAGGTACGTCGATGAGCATCCCCATCGATATCACAGGCATCTGATGAGTGTCTTTGTTAGTGCCGGTCTCATCAGTGCCTCCGGCACCCCCTGCATTGATTATATCAACCCTTGTTAGAAGGAGAGAAAAAAAGAAAAAGGATAAGTTTTACATCTATTTAGATGTTACACGCACACACACACACCCGGCCGGAGCCGGGACAACCCTGAAAGGCAACAGGAAGAAAAAAGCGGACACAAACGACGGGCAAAAGGCCAAAACAGCGCAGGGGGGGAAGGGAACAGACGGACCTCCAGAACCAGTCTACACGGCGAGACGGACCTAACCAGCACAGGGCACACACCTAAACCCCACAACACATTACAGAGGGGCACGGGGGAAGAATTAGGGACCGATGGGGGACTAGTTGGTGAAGAGGGTAAAACAACCAGAACAATTAAACTTAAAGGACCCAGTTCAACCTTAGATAATCGTGCGTTGTTCCCAAAAAGGGACCGTAGTCAAATCCAGCCACATGCGCATAAACAGCTGTTCAAGTTCCATCGAATTAGATGCACAATATGTTCAACCTCACCAGATACCAAAGATAATACCTGCAGGCAGAGGACATGCCTGCTGCCTGTTTTGCCATGCTGAAATGCAAAAGGTTGGAGCTGCAGCGACAAAAATAGAGTTTCTGGTAGTTCAGGGTGGCTTCACTGTCGCAGAAGTGCATTTACCAAGGTTCTCAAGGGACAACAGGACCAGCGGGACAACGTAAAAAAGCTGGTAAACGAAAGGCCAACTGTTGCACATTACGTAGATGAATTACCAAATTAAAAGTGTCACTTCCGAAATCAGGTCAGTCAACATTCACCCACAGCGGGGTTGCCTCCAATGGCCCTATGGCACCATGTCGGAGCCACCATAGGAATCACACTATAGACAAAATTGGATCTTTTAAGTGATCCATCAGGAACTGAGTCCTTAAACGTGCAAATTAGTCAGGAAAACAAGAACCCTAGATGAATTAGTCGACCAATAGAAGGTACTCCGAGAAGACAAACAATACCATGACAATAGTCAAAAAAATCGAAAGTCACAAAAGGATATGTAGTCTCCCAGGGTTCTCGGCTTACCCCTTTGCCATGTCAGCGAAATAAAATTCAACGCGGTTGGGGTTCTCGGCTTAGCCCCTTGCCATGACAGTAAATCGCATAAAAAGAAGGTACGTCGATGAGCATCCCCATCGATATCACAGGCATCTGATGAGTGTCTTTGTTAGTGCCGGTCTCATCAGTGCCTCCGGCACCCCCTGCATTGATTATATCAACCCTTGTTAGAAGGAGAGAAAAAAAGAAAAAGGATAATTTTTACATCTATACACACACATAGGTGTATATATATATATTTATTGATATTTATGTTTACATACTGTATAAACATATTATATATATATGTATACGCATTTATCATTTACTGCACATATAAATTGAAATTGATGTGCGCAATGTTTGTTGATCTTCTGCATTATCCATGTGCACAGCCAGGGGCAGACAGGCCACGCCTCAGGAAGATGACTGGGACTCCCCGCGCCGGCTGCGGGGAATCTGGGGTGCGATGGATGTGTGGCTCGGTGCGGTGCTGGGACAGGTGGGACAGGTGGGACAGGCAAAACCGCCACACGCCCAAGGGTGATTAATGATTAAACCATGGTGATTAATACTGGCTAATACTTGTTAATTGGTGATTAATGGTGATTATTGGTGATTAGTGATTAAACCATCATTAATGGTGATTAAACACTGGTTAGTACGGGTTAACATTGGTTAATAATCCCAATTTTCACAACAGTATATCCCATGATTACCCCAATTAATGATAGATATTCACCAATTGATGTTGGTAAAACAATGCCATAAACTTGCCATGACTAGGAATGGTAACCATATCACCTATAAATATTATGATTTGGGTGATGGTTTATTATTGTTTTATCCACATTAGTGACCCTCGAAAAGGTAGAAAAGTAGATTACCGCACTAACAAAGTGATAAATTATATACTGTTTCGATTGTTTTGCGGAAAAATCCATGATAATTAATCTGGATACATGATGTTCCGACGAAACCCAGCAATCTCATGACGTAAATGATGGGAATTGGATTGGGGTAACTATTCCAAATTGGCCATCCAGATGCAACGATGTTAGCGAATCCACATCTGCGTGGATTCAGGACAGCCAAGGCCTACCTTTTTGGGATCCGAAAGAATTGCTTCACCCCAAATGATGCATGGCTTCTGCTTAACGTGCGGGGTAGTGACGGTAATTCATATGTCTAATGGGCTGCCATTTTAAAGTCGCCTTTAACTTCAGTTATAGCGCCATTTGCTATCCAGTTACGATTTTGGGGGGTCCTCCAAGTAGATATTCCGATGATTATCCCAAGGTAATCCTTTATTCAAGGTTAAAT
>CAMXCT020001001.1:975000-1185000 GCA_947184155.2 Cladocopium goreaui
AGTTTTAATTGGTTTATATCATGAGTTGGTTTATTTCACCTGGTTTGTTGGGCCAACTGACCCGACAAACCGGGGCCCATTCGACATTCCGGGAGCCACAAAAAAAACAGGACCTTGAGTCCTAAGACAGCTGAGCCAAAACCTGAACTTGGTGCCGTGGATGGGAACTCTGGTTATGACTAACATAGCGAACTGGAAAATGAGGCATTGAAATAGATGATGTACCTATTAAAAGTGATGAATTTCCATGACTATGTTAAATAACCAAAGGGTATCCGTTTTTGTTTTTTTATGTCAAAATGATTATCGTTTCACCAATCCAACTTCGGATATCCAACTTCACAAAACATGTGATCTCGGCTATTTGGATATCAGGCCAGAATCATTTGGGTCCGTAGACCGTCCCAAGATTTTGGATGATATTCAAGGAAAACCCTGCATAGTATGGACTACCCTCTGGTAAACGTTTACATAACTATGGAAAATCGCCATTGTTAATAGGTAAACCAACTATAAATGGGCAATTTTCAATAGTTATGTTAGTTTACCTTTTTGGTACTTATGAATGAAGTTCTCACAGGTTTGTATTTTGCCCAATACTGGTGAAATAGCATATCATCAATATGGGGGATACAATGCGGGATACAACATGATATAACCAAAAAATGGGATACTTATATAGTCAATTCCATGGTGATAAAGCCAACATGTTATGGATACTTTGGGCTACGAAACAACAACGTTTTGTGGATCGTTTATGTGATTTTTTGTCCGGGCATTTTGCGGAGGATACCGATCCAGGATACCACCAAAATGCCCACTGAACTATCAGACTTAAGGACACCCTATCATCAGACAGCACCAAAAAACACATATATCTAAATTCTAAATACATCTAGCCTACCAAATTGGGAAACACCATTCAAACCAGAGGCATTTCCTCGACATGGAGCATCACGAAGAATTTCACCGACATTTCGAAGAATTTCACCGACATTTGCTCCACATTTCGCCAGGGTGCAGTTACCCTCCGGTAATCAAACAAGGCAATGAAAAATCATGCATTTGCAGATGATTTTCGCATTCAATCCTCCATCTCTAGTGGATGCCAGCCATGTTTGATTGCCTGAAGGTCAACAGCGGAGCTGGAACCAATCAGGTGTCAATATCGGCAGAAGAATGTCGTGGTAAACCCGATGTCAGACATTCCAGTAACCATCAGAGGGAGTCCTTTTACAGCATTCCAAGTAGGGACCGTATACTTCTGAACAGCCCATTTCATACATGACAAATTGGGGATGGTTTATCCCAGGCTAGAAGATATTCAAGAGTTTGGGCTGTGCAAGTTGGACAGTGGCCCGTGTCGGGTCAGGTCAAGCGTTCGTGGACCGACAACATGAGACGCTTCAGAGTAGTTGAATGCCTCAAGATGACCAGTCAATATGTGAGTCCAATCAGACAGCTGATCTAATCTAGTGAATTCCCTTTCTATTTGTCTTTAACTTACCCACCAAATGTCCCTGGACATCAAAAATGGTTGGTTGTACGTCCCCAGGCTTTTTCCCACTAAAAACCCAATATGTTGATAATGTTGATGATGTTTGTTCCTTAAGTCCCTATCTTTGCTGGTGAAGTCACCATTTTTGTTGGTTCTATCCCAACTTGTCATGGCTAAACCACCAACTAACGCGCTGCCTTCCAGGTGCATCGGTGAAAAGCATGAGCCAAACGGCTCCTGTCAGCTGGCGGAGCTGGCGTGCCAAGAAAACCAGGTGACTTGACCACAGGGACTGCGACATCGATGGTTCCGCATTTTAGATGGGGATTTAAGAGAATTCAGGAAGGGCCGTGAGGATTTTGCCAACAAGATTCTGGATTTATATGGTTATGATTGTTGAAGGGCGAAGTTAACATATTGAATCACATCTGGATATGGAGAGCGTTGTTTAACCAATCAAAATGAGGATTTAGTCGATTTAGTCAATAGAATTGGCATTTTACCATTATACATTTGTTGATATTTCATGGGATATGATGGGTAAGTTGGTTTACAACTATGCGGTGCAACTAGGGTTTGTGGTGGATATAGTTGGGCGGATTCATGGTAGATGCTGAGTAAACCTTGGATGGGTAAGTTAGTACGTTGCTTGTTTTCCCATCAATGAGGATATATATAGTAGCCGCTAGGTAACAACTGAGTGTTTTGCAGGGTTATGTGTCAAGGTTTGCCCGTTTGCCCATTGATATAGCGCCACTGGCACGCAGCCGTGTACAATTCAATCAGACCTGACTGACTTTGAGCTGCTTCGGAATGAATGCTTTGCACCCACTCCAAGCTTGGTCGTAACATCATCAATGTAGCATCATTGGCAATCATTGGCGTGTCACATGGAACGTGAGCAGGTCCCCACCCCACCACCCCATGGAACGTTAACGGGTCCCCACCTCCCCCCCACCCCAATCATCACCGGAATATTTTCAACGTGACAGCATAAAAAACACATCTTCAACGTAACATCGTCACCGTAACATCACCGTACCGTCCTCAGAATGTTGAATTTGCTGGATACCTGTGTTTTACTCCTACAGTTTTCGGGGCGTAGGCACAAGCATGAATACATATGTCATATGTAACTGTCTAAAATACCTGGATACTCATTGGTTCGAAATTTCTGTCCAGAGCAGATTTTGGTTTGATGTCCGTCCATTTTTCAAGATTTGCCCATTAGTCATGTTGAGTTTGCCCGGGTATTTTGACACTTTTTTTTGCAATGTAAAGTAAGATCAAAATACAAAATTGACAACAGTTGTCAAAAAATGATCATGTCAAGGTCCTTCACAAGAAATCCGCCCTAAGGTCAGAAATCCTGCAAACGGACAATTATGTGTGTCCTTTCGAAGATCCAGGTATGGTGTCTTTTTTTATTTAGTTTACAGCATCTTCCAGCAACTCCCAGAAAGATAAATAAACAGTTGTTTCCAGCATGGTTTAGATGGCGTTTTCCCCGTGTTTGCCAGGCTTCCTTAACTTTTCTATCTTTCAGGCATTGCTAAGGTCCTTCTATGGTGGTTCTGAATATGGAAATCATCAAAGCCATTTCAATACGAAGTCATGGTCCAATTTGGATGACTGGGGGTACCCTCTGGTAATTTAACATAGCTATTGAAAATGGCCATTTATAGTGGATTGTCCCATTGAAAATGGTGATTTTCCATGGCTATGTTAAATAACCAGAGGGTACCCCTATTTAGGAAACCTCCACATCTATATATTTTTTAATCAGCGCCATGGCGCCGTTCAAGTCGAAGCACACGTCAGCAGCAGCATTCCGAGTATCCACATCTAAAAGAACACACATATACACACATATGGTTATAGGTCAAAACCCTGGTACCATTTGGTACCCTAAAATAGCTGGTTAAGATGATTCTTCCTCCAAATATGGCAAGAGGTTTTGACCCATCCGCATCTATACACACAGTAATTATATGCAGTGTGTGCCCCAGCTGACCCTCCTGAGGCGCAAGTTTCAGCGGGAGCCAAGCTGGCAACAGCTGCTACCAACGGCAATCCTTGCGCCATTGCCGGAGCCAACGCCTGAGCCGAAGCATGGGCGGCTGAGATGCATGGGCTGGGATACAAGTGGATGTTGACGATGTGTGTTTGTTCGTCATTGTTTTCCTTTGTGCATTGATATATGTTAAATTGTTGGTTAGATTTGAAAGACTTGTTTATAAACACATATAATATATATATAATATAATATATATATATAATATATATATATATTATATAATATATATATATATATATATTATATATATAATATATATATTATATAATATATATTATATATATATATTTGCGTATGCACGTATGTGTATATGTAGACATGTGTCTTTGCATACATGTATGGTAGAATCATGAATTTATAATCTTCATTTAAATATATATGTTTTCATTTATCTGTAAGATTTGTTTTGCAGATTTTATGTTGTCATTTCCAGTTTTTATCTTTGATGTTTTCAAGGTTCTTGAATCTTGTGTTGCATATTGGAACTATGTTGTTTGTCTGTTAATATTGCTTGATGGCTGGATATGCAGGGTTATTGTACATTTGGAATTGGAATTTAGTTTCAACCTGACCAGCTCATCAGGAGATGTTTGGCACCCATCTGCACATGGGACACAACTCTAAGATCCTATATAATGCTGTTGAACTCATAGTTTTCCCGCGGATATGGTTCTTAGTTTTGTAGTGCTTGAAGAGATCCCAGTTGCAAGTTGCAGTAAGCTCTCTTTTTTTGGTGGTTCGGTTAATTATCGCTTTTTGTCAAATGCGTTTTCCCCATCCAGGTGGATCTTGTAAAGAGTCTTATCCTATACATCTTTTTACAGTCATTTAATTTTAAGCGCCTTCTACACATTGTAACTGGTTTTTTTTGATCAAATTTTCTTGGCTGCTTCCAGAACTGTTGATTGTTTGGGTTCTACCCGCAATTCGTGAAATTTCGTTTGTTGCACCTTCACGGCAGGTTACCTATCGCACCCTGTAGCAACAAAATGTTCTTCGCGCGGAGCGCCAAGATGTGCATCAGGACCGTTCAACTCCAAGATACCAAGGCCCATTTGATCCGTGGCGACATGTTAAGTTTTGGGATGGATTTTAGGTCAAAAAAACACATAAATGGATATATTTGATATTTGCCAAAGCACTTTGGATATTTCACATGTCGATAGTTTCACTGTTCATGTCTCTTTGCTGTTTTGTCTGTAAACAGTTTGGACATACCGAGTTGCTTAAATCACCCATTTTCTTGGTTCATCAGAAGTGTTACACTCCCATTTTAAGGGTGTAATTTCAGCATTTCAACATGCCTCCATCCAGCCTTTTCCTGCGGTGAAAAGGAAGGAATTTGTTGACCCAGAAATCATCAACTATAAACTAACAAATTAAGTAACTAACGAACGAACGAACTAACAAACCGACTGACTGACTATATAACTATAGAATTTCTGTATTGTAAACTTCAATTCTACCGCATGACATTTGGCATTATCCAGTGAGCTGACTACCGACCAACCTTCAACATTTGTTGTTTGCCTTCCCATCTTTGGTAGTAGAATCCCGTCAAAATCCTTATATGTTCAAACCCCCCATGGCCATCCATGGCCCATATTATTCAATTTCCGGCAGTGCAAATATGACCCACTTTAAATCACCAAATGCTAACGACTTCATTCATCCACCAACCAACCAACCAACCAACCAACCAACCAACCAACCAGCACATCACATCACATCACATCACATCTCATCACAGAATATCACAAGACATAACATAACATAACCACCTAACCAACTAACCAACTAACCAACTAGCTGGTACTGGTACAACAAATGCCCATCAAAGCATCTGGTCACCTGGTGCCATCGCCAGGTCAAGCTCCGCATCAGCGGCACCAAGGGCAGCGTCCTAGCGGAGCCCGTGGGCGCAAGGTGCATCTGCCGCAGCGACTCGCTATGACGCCAGGGGGGGTGGGGTGGTCGGTGTTCACCCATCAGCGTGTGGATGTGTAAATATGTGGCGTTGTTATACTAGTTGGTGGTTTCAAACGTTTTGTATTTTCCATAATATATGGGACCTGGGATAATCCCTCCCATTGACTAATATTGTTCAGACGGGTTGAAACCACCAACCAGATATATATATATATTGTATACTTGTCAGTCTCGACATGTGTGTTTGTATATTTATTTTTTGTGTTTTTTTGTTTTAAGTTATCAAAACAGACTCATGGTACTCATGTGCGTTTACTGTATGCCTACTAAGTATCAATAACACATACTGCTAATCACATACTGCTGGGTCAACCTTGTCAAACATACATGTTTAAAAACACGCACGTGATTCTCAAGCGAATCAAAATTCAAAGCGTGGAAACTTGCGCATCTGAAACTGGAGTTTGGTGATGAGCCCCTGATTCTTGGCATTTTTTCAAAAAATCCCATGATGGGAAATTGATGATGCCCAGCAATGACGTGAGGTTCTGTGAAAAATACGGTCCCAAATTATAGCGACGGACAAATACTTAGAACATCATTTGGAAAAAAAACTGAAAATCGTCACAGCGGGGATGTTCTAAGTATTAAGTCGTTAGAACATACCCAAAACCTATACTTAGAACATTTCCAAGCTATACTTAGAACATCCCAGTGGGGAACCAATAATGAGGCATCTCCAAAACATTCAAAATTACACATAATTCATTTTAGCTCATCTTATTATTGAAACCTATGCTTTTTGACTACCCGCTGTAGGAAACCCACAAATTATATACTAGAGACCTTCCCATTGCAGCGAAGACTGCTTGGGATATTGTTCCCGAAGAAAAGGTATAGAATGCTGCAGCAGTGAGGGGAGAAAGTGTTCTAAGTATGGCGTTCACCAAGGTATTTGTGTGTATATATGCAGATTTACCAAAGTAACAGGACATGTTCTAAGTATATGTGTGTTTAATGTTCTAAGTATGCAAAAAATCAAAGGATATGTTCTAAGTATCTGTTTTTCTGACGTTCTAAGTGCGTACTTAGAACATTTCTGATGTTCTAAGTGTAGTTGTTTTGATGTTCTAAGAAAAGGTTCCGAAATTTTGGAAAAAATGATGTTCTAAGTATATGTCCGTCACTATATATATTTTAGATTCAAGTTACACATTGCCCGCTACCGTTCAAAGTGAATTTCCTCACAAACAGGGTAGACCTTCGAATTGTTTCGTTTACCCTGTGGTAAACTGTCCCACAACTATGGAAAGATCCACCATTTTCAATGGGTAAATCCACTATTTCAATGGCCATTTTCAATAGCTATTTTGACATAATCAGAGGGTATTGGTGGCTGGCACTGTTTCTCCCCATGAATCTATCAACGACAATCGGTGAGCTGGACCATCGGAGCCAGCCCAGAATGCGGTCATCAAAATACCGGTGGTTTTCAATGTTGTTTTGGGATGGCAAAATATAAATCTCAAGCTGCCAAGTCTGCGACCAGCTATCAATTGTACTAGACATTTTGAGGTTCAGATTAAAGACTGAAACCTGAGAAACTGCATTTTGATTCGTCTGAAAATCGTTTGTGCCCCTAAATCCAATGGATTGCGGGGATGCTGCCATGATATGGTGATCCTCTGTTTATCTATTGAAATGCTTTGACCGGGTAGTTTGTTTAAATGATCGTTGCAACTGGTGCATCAACATGTCCATATTTTATCATATTTCGCTGCAGAAAAATGCAGAGTGGAACCCGTGTTTCTTATGGACAAATTCTAAGGTGTTCAATATGTTGTGCAGAGTGAAATCAAAAACCAGCTTCTAAATCATAAATTCCCACTGTTTGGTTGTCTAAATTGTGTCACTATACACAAGTACAAAGTGTGCAGCTCGAAGTACCGGGTCTTAGATCGCCGATCGGTTCATGTTAATTTCTTGTGTTGTCTTGTTGAACCCAAGATATCCCACTCATTTTACCCCTGGGTCGGTTGCAGATGATCATTATTTCAAACTGGTGTGTGAAATGAGTCAAAATATGACTTTCAGGGCATGTAAGACTTTTTTGAGACATATTTAGATCAGAACCCCAGTTTGGATACTAAAACATACTAAAACCTATATTATATATATATGTATATATTAATATACATGTTACATGTATATACATACAGTAAATGACTTTTGGTTAACCAATCATCTCCATGAGTTGTTATTTGTGTGTGATTGTAATCACCGTTTGCTTCACCACAGATCTGGAGCCGCCTGAACTTTCCCAGGCCCCTGGCTGTGTCGATGCAAAAGTCAAGCTCAGGCCCGCCAAGGGCTTTGATTGTGACCAGACAATACTAGACATCGGATATATTTTTTTGGTGCCATTATCAGTTTTCCCATAGAAGGCGATGAGCATCCCCCATCTTTAAAATGGCCACCCATGCCCTGACCATGGCGGGAGGTCATCAGCTTGATTTTGGGTCATGACATATTACCGGGTCAACCCTGGATGTTTCTTGACTGCTTAAGAATCTGTTGCAACAAATGGGAATTCTAAAAATGCCCACGGCATTTTTTCCAAGCAATTATTTTTGCATGGCTGGCCATGACATGAGTTTAATTGAGTGATCATGTCTACCATTACTATCAACAATCATTAACCATCATCAACAATCATTAACCATCATCAACCGTCATTAACCCTCATTAATATTAACAATCATTAATATTAACCATCATTAACCAACAGGTAGATGTTAAGTGATACTTGTCACAGGGCCAGGTTATAGGAGCAGCAAAGGTTTTCAGCTGAGAAAGGGTGGCTCCTCCCAACAGCCCTTGGAATCTCGATGCGCCATGAAATTAGTGATTTCATGGTTAGTAGCTGGATTATAAAATACCACGAACAATCCCAATTATAATCCATTTACTAACCAGATCCAACTTTGATCCAACATGATCTAACTAATTAACTCACAAACATGGCCGTTCTAAGTCGCAGGACCATGCTTTTCCTCAGTGTTTTTTTTTCCGCCGCCAGGGCAGTCGGAAGGATCGGAAGGACGCTGATGGATTGGGAGCAGTGATGAGCTGAGCGGTATCTAGAAATTCCCTCTTAAAGGGGTAGCCAAGAAGCTGCTATGAGCTACTAGATTGTCTGGTTGCTGGTTTCAAACATGTTTGGTTTTCCATTTCATATATGGGATGTCATCCTTCCCATTGACTTTCATATGTTTCAAGATGGTTAAAACCACCAACCAGTTGTAGATGTTCGTTTGTGACATTCTATACGACTTATTCACAATTCAGATGTGGAAAACCCCATGGGTTTCCTTCAAAAATGGTCTACAATTCACAAATGTTCCACATCCACGTTAGATTATTGTAGGGGACTAAATGGGAAAATAGATGAAGACAGATGTACTAATCTTCGCAACTGCGTGTTTGTTTGATCTGGGTATTTAAGGTCAGCCATTGGCGATGGGCCATGCTGGATACGTTGTGGCGGAAAATAGAAGGTCAAAGTCGCGAAAAAATAGGAACGCGGTGTTTGGCATTGTCCGTGAGTTGTTCCAGCCCTTACTATCTTGCAGGGCTGCACCTTTGCAAATCTCAACATTGTATCCCCATAAAATGGTTGGTGTTCAACCACCCCCCCCACGTATCCCATGTGATATCCCATGTAACTGGATGCATTGCATATCATTGGTTCTATGTGCAAAATCTATTTAATTCCAATCCTATTCCCGTCATGCCCCCATCATATACCCATAAGATTGTTGCATTCATACTTGACGCCTCATCAGATATAATATATATATATATATTTATTTATAGGGTTATTTTTTCATTCTTTTTTGGCCAGACCATTCACTGACTATAAGGTTGATTCTATACAATCCCATCCCCAAAAATTAAAACACCAATAAAACACCCTTTTGAAACCATGGCTTAGTATAGGAGGATTGCCCCATGTTTTTGTGGCCTCTTTAATATTAGCGGAATATTCAACAGCTTGTAGAAACCATGGTTTTTGGGACTTCACCCATAAATTTGTGGGACCTCTTTCGGATAGTCCCAGGAGGCACCCAGTTCCCCTCACCACGTCCTCAGCACCGACCGGCTGCTGACGGAGCCCGACGCGCTGCCCGTCGCGCTGCCCGTCGTCGCGTCGCTGCCGCTGGCACGGCCGGCGTCGCCAGAGAACTCGCCAACGCCCTCAGTGGTCTTGACGCGCTCCGAAACGGTGCCCTGGTGGAGGTTGGCTTCGCCAAAACTTGGGAACCGATTTCTCGGAGGTACCTACCATAATAATATGGGCCTATGTATAAGGGAATGTTCTTTGAACTTAAGGCCGTAAGTTGGTTCATTGGAGATGTAATCAGATTGAAGATGGGATATGGGTTTGAATGTGGGGTAATTACCCCAAAATCCAGTGGTGAATCGTTATATTTCCTACTTGTATCTAATGGCTAGTTTGGTGGGTATACCCATTTTTCCGTTACACTCATTGTTTGAATCACATGGTAACCCGTTCATTATGTAAAGAAACACAAGAACAATAAACATGAGGATTGCTGTTTTTAGTTGGGTAAGTTAGTGCACCACTTCTTTCATGGTGCTGCCGAAAGTGGGGACATATTACCCATTGCACTAGCTATCATTGGCAGTGCAATGTGGATTGATGAGCAATGGGGGGTTACCATTTTGAACTAATCTCATATGGGTTGATTGGACTTAGAACCAACTTACATTTTAGACATCGTTTGGCAACTGATGGTAGAATTCATAATGCCATGTTCAGTGAAGGAGGTGTATCCCGGAGATGTTTTAGTAATCGGCTGGTGTTCTGCCCAGGGCTTAGGCATGGTGACCATGGTGGATGCACGGGATTTTCTGGGGTATGACAAGGATGGGATTCAACCACCAAGCAACATCATGATGATGTGGTTGAAACAATGCCATTTTTTACTAGCCATGACTGGGAATGGTAAACATACTGTACCTATATATTTATGGTGATGACTGGAGGATAGATTATTCTTGTTTGAACTATATTATTATATTATACACCTGGTTGGTGGAATGGAACATTTGTGTATTCTCCATAATATATGGGATAATTCTTCCCAACTGACTTTCATATTTTTCAAAACGGTTAAAACCACCAACCAGTAGATTCATATATATATATATACACATATATATATAGTGATTAATCATCAATTACCTCTGGGGATTTTCCATGCTACCCCCGTTCAGATCCCATTCAAAATCAGCCCAACAGTTGTGCACAGTGGCAGTGGCCGGTGCTTCCATAAATGGGGCCCCAGGGGTACCCCAATAGCTGGATGGTTTATCATGGAAAATCCTTAACTCAAATGGATGATGACTGGGAGTACCCTCCCATTCTAGGAAACCTCCATATTGTGAGGGATCAGAAGCCTTATCTGGGGTGGTTTTTTTGTTTTATTTTACCCGCGGTGGTCCCCATTGACTAAGACTTTGCAGGTGGTTTGGTATAAATTTCTGTGCCACGGCAGCCACTGGACTGAGGGTTGACACCACCAACCTGTCCTACTAGTCATTTACACAACAAACTTCACTTGGATCATTCCAAGTGCCCAAGTGGGTAAACCAACAGTTCGCTATGGAAATTCACCATGTCAATAAGCAAATCCGCAAAACAAATGGGCCATAGCTATGTTAGTTGACCAGTGGATAGAACCATCACGGGCACCACATAGACAGCTGGATGCGTGCCGAGGAACGCAAGAAGAGTGGCGCCTTGGTGAAGGTCATCAATTCCTGACTAGAAATTTGTGCATCCAGCACAAGGATCACTATTATTGGATGGATGAACATACCCATATACAATCTTTTGACCATGGCACCTATGTATATGCATATGTAAATACATATATACATATTTTTGTGTGTGACAGATAGGTTGATAGATAGATTAGATTGATTGATTGATTGATTGATTGATTGATAGACAGACAGACAGACAGACAGATAGATAGATAGATAGATGAATAGATTGATAGATTGATAGATTGATAGATTGATAGATGTGTAGTGTGGAGCCCCTTGTGGTTGCTAACAGCAATTGGCAATCAAGTGACTTCAGATTTCAGTTGGGGTGCCCCATGTGTGACGTGGCAGAAACCAGGAAATACAACTACTTTAGCTAACATTTTGATAGTACCACATATATATATATATACATAGGGTGTTTTACTAACATGATATATATATATATATACAATTATACAATAGAACTCTTGTATACCGCAGTCTTATGTATGTATATATATATTATAGGTATATATATATATATATCTATACTGCATTTTTGAAAATAAATAAAATCACATATACATTTAAATATTCACTGACGCCCAAAGTGTGATATATGCGTGAGTCGAATATGTTTGCCATCCACTTCCCTGATTTCCTTTGCATCATGTGCCATCCATGTGTTTCACCATGATCGGGTGGTGGGACTACTAACCATTAAAACTGGGAAATCCAAGGCTTTGAGAATTATATCTTTACTTTCTGAGATTACTATTTCAATGATTAAACGTACGGGTATAAATCGTCTCGAAATCCCATGGTCCACAAAGACAATCAAAGATGTTTGAAAGATCATTAAATACATCAAACAGCATGTATAACTACTTAAAGACAATCAAAGATCATGAAGAAAAAACATCCACTCTCATTCAAAATGTCATTTATTTTTGCAGAATAACACAGATCACTCAAGATCATCCCAGCACTCATGTTGGATATCCCCATCAGTGTCCAGGCAGCTTTCGAGACAGCAAGCTTTGCGATAACTGCGGGCAATTGTTCAGCTCCGATGCTGATGTTTGTAGGAATTGCATCTCGCCCCAGTGCTTGGATGATGGGTTTGTTGAACTTACTGGTGCTGTGCTAAACGCAGGGAATTTTCGGGAATGATCCATTTCATCACTAGTAATGTCATCATCCCAGCAACCCCCAGCAACCCATCCAGCAACCCTACGTAAAACGCACCAGTAAATTTGTTGGTGACGTTTTTACTTTCCCATTGGTAAATCCAGAAATTGGGGAATTATATTAGGATTTTTGTGGGACTTAAAATGATACATTAAATCATGCTACCCTCAAGCAAGGTCTGGAAAGGCTGGTCTAGAAGGATCATTTGACCCCTCCACCGCGATCGTTTTATACCCCTTGACTTTCTATGCATATCATTGCCCTCATGGATATCATATATGTGTACGTAGTTGCTGGTTATATGAGTTATATGTAGGTTTAATTTGTATGTTTGTTAGCGGCAGTGGCTGTTGTGAGTTCATTTGGCAAGACATTCATAAAGTTTCAGAGACCCTGTTGGGCCATATGAGCCGCTAAAAATGGGTACAGTGTTGTTACTCTCAAAATGGAAGCACATAGGGGTACCAAAATGGAAACACATAGTGGTACCAAAATGGAAGCGCATACTGCTCCCAAAATGGAAGCGCATAGCGGTACCAAAATGGAAGCGCATAGCGGTACCAAAATGGAAGCGCATAGTGTTACCAAAATGGAAGCGCATAGTGGTACCAAAATGGAAGCGCATAGTGGTACCAAAATGGAAGCGCATGATGGTACCAAAATATAATACTAAGATAAAATCTACAAGGCCCTCAACTGACATAAAGTTTCAGAGACCCTAATCTGTTCATTTTTTGTTTCAGGATGTTGTAGATGTGTTCCTTCCATGTGGTTCCAAGCACCTTCTGTGAGTACTTGAGCTACGGTTTCAAGATGTTGTAAGTATCCCATCCCCTTGACCAGTCGGGAAGTGTACCATTGGATGATGCATGTGATGTGGGGAGATCCATTGCATGTTCCCAGCAGGATGTTGGAAGATCACAAGGGTTTTTAATGTGATTCATACCCCCAGCACCAACCAGGACTAAGAATTGTTTGTTCAATACCAAAATTATAATCTCCCGTATGTCGCTGCTTAAATCCCAATGCTGTGTGTCACTCATGGCCGGGCACTTCCCATGGGCGAATTGGCGCGGGCAGCCCTCCATTCAGGAAGTCTTGGGATTGGGTCAGACGCCTATTTGATGAATACATTATATAATGTGTTTTTAGTGTTCAGCAACAAACCTATAAATATAGATACACATATTTATATATAGGGAGAGAGATGTTTCATGGTGTTAAATTATAGTAGTAGCATATATCCAAACATGAATATAACCTAATAAAAACACACACCTCTTTAGTGTGATTAGTTGTAATTAGAGTACTATGATTATTATATCCAAAACACACCTCTTCAAACATTTCCAATGTCCAACCAGGTGGTCACAAGCGGCAAAGCTCCGCTGAGATGAGAGAGGAGATGATCCTGAACGCCAAGGAAGATGTGCGCGTCAGCGTCCCTTCGTAGAACCATTGAGGATCTTGAAACTGCCGGTGAAGTGGATTGGTTAAAGGGAACATCGAAACCGGAAACCATGTGTTTTCCGCATCAAATATAGAAGTTTCCTGTAAATTCTCCCGAAAAGACCAATGGAGTGACTGGTAAAACTGACTTAGCTGGAACAAGAATGGTGATTCGAACCAGCAAATAGATCGGATTTTAAGCACCGAAATGCAACAAAACAGGGAAACATAGTGGAAATATATTGGTTCGATATGGGTATGGGTCAAAATTACATGCCCGCAGGACCAGAGATTTTGGTAAATGTTGGTGAGTGTAGTATTCGCCATTCAATTTGTGCAACCATACCCGTATGTTGGGAATTCTGCACTGAACATCTAGGTCTGACCTAGAAGTAGAATAGTTGATGTGGTTTGGGTTTAATGCAAAAGTTGGATTGTTCCGCACAACAAAAATCACCCCTTGGACATGATATACCCTGGTTGAGACTACTTTCGAGACGGGATGGCTACCATCCGACATGTCAAGAATGCGGGTATACATAGATGAGAGGGAAAAAAACAGTGTGTGAGTGCCAAGCACCCATTGGTTAAAGCAGGTAGCTTTGTGGGCTTACATTTCCTGGTGACTCCAATTTTTGGGGTACTGGATGCATTTGGTGTTATTGTATGTGTTGTCACTCTTTTTGGTAGGTTCTGATTCTTTAGATTCATCTCCCCCGTGTTGGTTTTGTTGCATGATGTATGTGATGACTATAATATCTCAAACAAAACGCAGAACCAAGCAGACTTTCGAATCAACCTTCAGGGCTTGAAGGAGTCAAGAACAAGTTTAAAAAGCAAGTTGCGGTAAGTGTTTATGTCAATGCATAGTATTCATGTCATCCATGAGTACGCAGTATATATATAATATATATATATACATTATTTATTTGTTATTATTAACATTTATTATTATTATATAATTTATATGTATACCACTTTTTTTTGGGTGGTGTCTGGGGTCAACCAAGTACTGCGCAGCCCTATGGAGCTTAGGTCTTCAATAAACTCCAGGATCACAACGAAGTGCACCGTGACGAACTGCCAAAAGGGTTGGAGCGTCTCAGCAACCGAACAGCGGCAGGGGTTGTGGATGCTGGAAAAGGGGATGGATTTGGCCATGCAAAATGGGGAGTTTACGATCAAAAAATAGATAACCCACTGAAATGGCGATTTGCTGTGCATTATCCCAACAAATAATACTCATAATAATAAAATAATAATAATCATCATAAAATAATAATAATATAATAATAATAAACAACTGTATCCAAAAACATTCACGCTTAAATCTGAAATGTGTCCAGTTCTTGGTTTGTGAATACGGCAATGTTTGCTACAGAAATGGAGGAGTTGCCCACTGATACTACCATTGACATATATGTAGTGTAGACATTCGCATTTTCACGGGGTCCCTGATGATTTTGGCACTTAATACCTCCGGAAATCTCGGAAACAAGGTTGGCATCTCCATGTCAATCATACAACAGGAAAGTGCACTGTTTTTTTGTGGCAGTCGAAACTCATGATTTGATACTCCCGTTGATTGCAGATGACCGGAGGGTATGTACTGGTACGCCTTAAAATCCAACATGATTGTCTTACTACTCATCCATCAATATAAATATGTATATATATATATATATATTATTTATAGATCCCATTATTGTCTTATTACTTACCCATCAAAAAAACAATATATATATATATATGTTATATAAGATTAAAGATGGATATATTATATTATGTCATCCGTCAATATTATATATATATATATATTTAAAAAAAACACACATATATATATATATCTATCTACCATTATCATCCCTGTTGGAGCATATACATTTAACACAGAGGCTATGCGACAGAAATTGCTTCGAGCCTCGCGCCCAGGTTGTGCGGGTTCGTGGGCATTCGACAATCCTGGGTGGACAGCGCTTGTGTTTCGGCGTTTGGACAACAGAAAGATACCCTCTGGTTATGTCAAAATAGCTATTGAAAATGACCATTGAAATAGTGAGTTTTCCCATTAACAATGCTGATTTTCCATAGTGTTTTGTATGTTTACCAGAGGGTAGTCCCAGAAATGGTGGATTTAGAACATGGATAATATGGATACCTCTAGTAGGTAGATTCTATATGATTTGGCCGTCTGGCCGATCTCACCAATGATGGCGATGTTGAACATATGAACATATGCACGTCAACAACAAAGGGTCATAAATGAAGGATCCTTGGGTGTCAAGGGAGCGATCCTTGCGATGTCAAGCGATGATCACAGTGCTGGACAATTTCCAGCGTTGAACCTATGGAAAATCTCTGTTCAGTCGTAGGTCCATAATGCTGATGTTCTTGCTCTTTCAGAAATAGCCTCTCCAAACACCCCCAAAAAACATGCTTTATCTGTTTGGTGGTTTGGAACATGAATTTGATTGTTCCATATCATCCCAACTGACTTTCATATTTTTCCGGGGGGGGTAGGTTAACCACCAACCAGTTGTTGTAGTAGGGATTTCCTTGGGACAATTTCGGGGGTGTTCAATACTAACGGGGTAGGATTTATGTTTGGCCCAGGGATTCCCAGCCTTTCTCGGAAGGTGATGCTATCACGAAGTATTCCACCTTAGAATCTTGGTGACGTGAAGTTATTGTGGTAGCATGGATATGGCCCCTTGGGTTCGATGGTTGAGCAAAAACAGAAGTGGTGATTTTCACTAGCTATATTCAATTACCAGAGGGTACATGTTTTTTTTGGGGGGGAGGGGGTGATATTGATGAAAGTTCCATTTTCAAGGGTTGATTAAAGGCTTGAGATTTCAACCCTCGACTTGTGGAGGGTCACTCCACCATGTAGTTCAGCAGGATAAGCATGGCTCTAGCAATTCGGGGAATTGCCATGAATTGCCTACGCCTACGCAGTGATGTTTATCGGCTACCCCAACTTTAAATGGAACATATTGGAAAATGATGAGATCACCATCAACAAAACATGGTTTTCCAGTTAGCCAACTGTCACAAACTGGAGGCTAGCTGTTGGAATGGATATTCGGTGGGCGTCGCACAGCTGGCGTCACTCAAGCTACAGTATGAGTTGGATATAGTTGGTTACAAGCTATTACAGTATCAGCATTAAACAACATGATTATTGGATATGATTGGCATTCCATCCTGGATAGTATAATACCAAGCTTGGATATTATGGTCTAACATTTATGTTAACCAATAATCATATGATGGGATATGATGATTATTGGATATATGATTGATAGGTTTATTGATATTGATATGATATTGATATTGATTATTGGATATTACCCAATGGCCATTTTCCAATAGATATGATTGGCATTCTGATTAAGCTAACATGCATGATCCTCCAATACCCAGCTTCTCCCACCTGGATCCGCAGCAAGGAGCTGGAAGAGTTCTTGAACTTCGTAAAGGGCTACGAAGCGCGACAGGACAACTTCTACAAGAGCCCCTTGGCCGAAAACGCTGAAAACGAGGTCCTTCAGTGGCGTCACCAGAAATGGGAACTTAATACTTAAGCAACAAAAAATAGGGATTTGACCAAGAAAAATGATGAAACATAGTTATATCATAAGTTACCCAGCTGTGGGCTCAAATGGATCCATATGGTGGTATAAAGCAACTGTAAACTATATATAACTATCCAGGTGCACACAGTATGGGGATCCTTTATTCTTCGATGATCACCTCGTCTCATTCTCCGGTTGGTACCCCGATCCCGAAACATAGAAAAAACGACAGAAAACCACCACTCTTCATTACGGTAAATCAACTATAAACGGACCATACCTTCAATAGCTATGTTAGTTTAATGCTATGTTAGTTTAATACTGGTGATTCACTGGTTAATAAGATACAATGGATATTACCATTCTATAGTAGTATATATACATATATATATTATTAATAGTATATCATATATATATATATACATAATGGATATTATAATGGATATTATAATGGATATTATAATGGATATTACCCCAATATCTAATTACGGTATATCTATGGATAATTACCATTCATATATGAAGATACCATATATCTTATTAACTAGATCTTGGATAATTACCATATAGCATGATTAATAGCTATGTATACCATAGATCTTGGGGGTTTCGCACTCTTCCCAGCACCTTAGTCCCATAGGCACCTTTGAAGAAGCGGATTTGGACAACTCCGGCACCATGGAGGCGGCCGGCCTCCAGAAATGACCCAAATGGCATGAAAGTAGCGATAGATTCATGGAAGATTCATGGATACCCTCTGGTTATGTCAAAATAGCTATTGAAAATGGCCTTTTATGATCTTTTATGGTGGATTTACCCATTGAAAATGGTGATTTTCCATGGATAACTACTGTATCTACTGTATCTAGGGGTGTTCATATTCATGCGATATTGTCATGGCATTTTCCATGACAACTCTATATGTTCTCTTTTGTGTTTTTAATATGTCATCCATTGATTGTGGGTAATTACCCCTTGGTAAACTAACATAACTATGGAACATCCCCATGTTTCATGGGAAAATTCACTATAAGTGGTGATTTTCCATAGTTATGATATGTGACAGTTTACCAGAGGGTACCCACATTGGTTTACATCTTCAAAGAGGGATCAGTAGCGAACATCGTTGAAGCCACCGAGGTTGAGTTGCACAGCTTCTTCCATCAGGTACATAATATTTAGCATTTATATGTACATATCATCCGCAGGAGAAATTGTTTGGCTGGTGGTTTGGAACATGTTTTTGTTTTCCATTTCATATATGGGATAATCCTTCCCATTGACGAACGCATATTTTTCAAGATTGTTATTGCAACACCAACCAGGTACATATCATCCAAAGCAGGAGAAATTGTAGTTTCCATATATTGGGAATAATCATCCCAACTGACTAATCTTTTTTCAGAGGGGTAGGTATAGCACCAACCAGTTGCAGCTTTGAAACTGGAAGGCTGGAGAGCTAGCCGAGATGCTGCAGAAGTTGGGCATCGAACCTATGTGACACGGCCGTGAAGCTCACCTTTTTAGTGGGAAAATTGTGGTGTATCAACATGAACCAACTATTTTATAGGGATATAAATGGGGGATAATCATATAGTATTTGGATGTGTTTGAAAATTGTTAGTAGGCCCCCACTTGGCAGTTTAATAGGGAAAATGATGATTAACCATGGGATTTGTTGGTACTGTAGCCTATTTTAAGACAAACCCCATATGAATAAAAGGAGATCCGAGTATTTGTATTTGGATATCACTAATTATAGTACTTGAATAATGGATCCGATCACTGCGAATATGAATGGGATATGAACGGGATACGAATGGGATATGGAATATGAATGGATGATATGTCCTAATATGAATGGGATATTTGATGTGGGAAAAAGTCAGCAAAGTGCACATCATTTTCCGAACGGGAAATCGTGGCTTTGCCACTTTTTGTTTTTCATGTTTACTGTTTACCTTAGGCATACCGCCTTTCTGGCAAATAATTTGGTTGTTTGGAATAATGGGATATGAATGGGAAATATGCATTGATGATTCTCCTTATTTTCCGAACTATTTTACGTTATTTTTACCAAATAATTCTATGGTTTAGGAGAAGAATGCAGAAGTTTGCCAATTTGGAAGCCATGGCCAACATGGCCATCATGGCCCATTTGCAGAGTTCGATCATTTACCAATTGAGATGGTGTTTTTTCACTTTCACTGTTGTGTTTCCGTTGTTCTGTGACAAATTGCCAGCGGTTTTTCATTTTCTTGTTACTTCAAGCCTTGCAAGCCTTGCGCATGTTTGCAAGCCTTGGCTGAGACTCGAAACAACCCAAATTTTGGCGTCACTTCTGCCACGGATCAACCGGGGTTTTGGAAGCGGGGCCTGGTCCTTGACAATTCCATAATTAATTGATATGGGTTTGTTTGTTTGATAGAGTCCCCCCAAATCCTCTGAATTATAATAATTTGACCCATTGAATCCTATGGAAACAATTGAAACACATGCCATTTAGAGGTATACCAAAACTGGTTGGTGGTTTGGAACATGAATTTGATTTTTCCATCTGGTTGGGAATTTCATGATCATATTTTTCAGAGGAGTTAAAACCACCAACCAGAAAATTTTGACATATATAGTAGTGCTAGTTAGTGTTCCAGTTTCACACTAATATCACTCCAACTGGCTCTTAATCTTGGCCTGGCATTGGACTGGAGATGACTCAAGAATTCCGAATTACCCCCAAGATATATGAAGTTGGTTATACATACACCATACAAATTTGGCTATATCCCAGTATGTATATACATATATATATATATATATTTATTCATATATGTATATAATATACATATATATATACACATGTGTGTGTGTGTTCATAATACCCTTTGTATAAAACCAGTTTTCCAGGCCTGTGCTGTTTCTTTTGGGCAAGATGTGTTTCAATCGTTGCCAAAACGCTCAGGTCGCACGTTTTGGATGAAGTGATTCGGGAAGTGGACGATGGCAATGGGGAGCCTTGGTCGCACCTGGAAAACGGGGAAGGGGGTTCACTGGAAAGGCTGGGTACCAACTATATAAAGATTGTGGTTAGCGTATAGAGCTCGATAACAGTTAATACCCTCTGGTAAACTAATGCTATGGAAAATCACAATGTTTAATGGGTAATTCAGCTATAAATTGCCATTTTCAATAGCTATGTTAGTTTACTGGAGGGTATCAAGAGGTTTCTCAGCAGAACTTGGCAAAAATCAATATTTGTTGACGGAAATTGATGATATTTTTAATGGAACTTCATGTGTTTGCTAACTGTAGAAGCGGGGAACGAACAAGTTCGTGTGCACCCCAGTGTGGCCCAGATCCATTTGACGATTTCGGGAGCATTGAGAATGCCATTCGGCTGCTTGTTCTGGTGCTCAAACATGATATGAGTCACTCGAGTCATCTCTCGAGTCGATATGTCTAGGGCATTGGACAAGATTATGTGATATGGTAATGATATGATGTGATATTTCTGTTTGGTAAGCAACATTGGACAATATTGGATATGTTGTTTGTGTGGGTCAACCTAGCATGCTTTTGGAATGTGTCACCACACGGTGAAGATTGGTCCAGCTTGCCAGACCCCACGGCCCCACGTCCCCACGTCAGAGGGCCTGGATTTTCGTTAAAATGCCACGGAAAAGAAAAAAACGTTTGTCTCAGTTGTTCAATGTTCAATATCATGTTGACAATATTTTATATACAATCTCTAAGCTCGCTCACTCTTCATGATGTTTTTCGCGTCGTTCTATGGCGCATCATGATCTCCTCATTTTTCCGATGACAGGAACTGGAGTTTAAAGAATTCAAGCACCTCATGGCCTCCCGGCAGCCATGTCGCTGATGGCCCAGAAGATTTTGGGTTTAAACGTTGGAATGGTAAGGTTCCTGTTGCTTGCTTAATTTTGATTGGGGTTGGCTGGCAACATTTACACAGGTGTATATATATGTATACATATATATATATCATATATATATATCATATATATTTACAATATATATTTACAATATATATATACAATATATATATATACATATAATATATATATACAAAAAATATTTATAATATATATATATATATACAATAAATATACATATATATACAATATATATATATATACAATATATATATATATATATACAATATATATATACAATATATATATATATATACAATATATATATATACAATATTTATATATATATATATACAATATTTATATATATACAATATATATATATATACAATATATATATACAATATATATATATATATACAACATATATATATATACTATATATATACAATATATGTAGTATATATATATACAATATATATATGTTTAATTATATACACACATATATATATATACATATATATATACATATTGAGTTCTGGTTGCGATTCCTGCTTGAGGCCAGGGTTTCAACCGTCCTATGCATTTTTGAGTTGCAACTTGAAACCGGTACTCACAGAGGGTGGCGGATTTCCGCGCTTGTTTATATGTATTCCCTGAGTCGGCAATGTTCTGTTTTACAATGTATATGTAATTATATATGTATATAGTTGTTCAATGCTGTTTGCGTTGTTCTTTTTAATATGGCCCTAGTTGGGTTGATGATAATCAACCCAGTGATTGGTACCCGGTATCCACGTGTTTCCCGTTTCCATTATTTTAGGAAAAAAACATTCAGATGACATATCCGGACAACTTGTATCAACTGCACTGGCCCGGTAGGGAAAACATGAAAACAACACGCCGCATTAAGGGCATTTTCATTTTGGGCGGCTAGAAACTTCCACATCTCTCTTTCCACCCCATGGCCCAGAAACATGTATCTAAGGATGAGTAAGACTTGGCTTCAGTGAATGGCTTGTTTGTTGCCTTGCATGATGTAATATGTTATACCTATTGCCCAGGCACATCTTTGTGTTTTCGCAGTTTGCAGTGCGTATATATATATAGAGTATATTTAATATATAGCCATGATTATCCACGTGTATTCAAGGTTGGATGCCCTGCAGGCCCTAGACAGCTTCAAACCATGATTTAAAGATGTTCAGTAGCATCCTGGATACCAAGCTATCAATTTGCCTTGGCCTTGGTCCATAATGGGGTTACAAGATTTTTAATATTTAGGAAATATGATTGCTCGAATGCCTCAAACGAACAGAAACTAAGCGAAGATTTACATACATCATTTTGAATCCAATCATACATTCATACATATATAATATCGTATTAATACTATATCCCGTTGGTTATTTGAACCCAAAGCACTTTGTTTAAGTATAAACATATTGTTTAACATTTTATTTATGGAATATTATGGAATAAGCAATATGCTGATTATCAATGATATAAGTTATGCTATACTCCCTTTAAGTAAAAACAAATCAATGATTTATCTCCAATCACCTCTGCCACCGCCATGGGGGAACCCCGAGGACCTGCTGGTGGTGCGCGAGGGCTTCACCAGCAGCGAGTACGACAGCTACGTGGAACTCTTCAACCATTTGGATCCCAAGAAGAGCGGCGAGATCTCGGATGAGTCCTGGATCGAATGGTAAAATGATTGGGAACAATTGATAAAAATTGGAAAATCTCGGATGATTTGATGGTCAAAACATGTAGAAACCAGAGAATTTGTTGTGATACAATGATGGGAAAAATTGGATGTTTTACAGGAAAATCATCGAGATTTGATGGTAAAGATGAGAAAAATTGGACAATTTAGAGGAAAATCTCGGATGATTTGATGGTCAAAACTCGTAAAAACCAGAGAATTTAAGTTGTGATCCAATGGTTTCAAAGATCAATTGTTTGATGAATCCCGTAAATTTCTTGGATCAAAGACCAGAAAGAATTGGATGATGGGAAAAATACAGGAAAACAATCGATATTCGATGGTAAAAAGCAATCGTTTCTGGTTTCGATTGTCCCTTAAGCCAATCCATGGAGAGAAATTCAGCCACCTAGCCTCTGTCAAACGTGAGCTGGACAATCCACTACTTATAAAGGATGTTGTTCCCAGCTATAAACCTCCAAGTATAGGTACCCTTTGGTAAACTGTTACATAACGAACTGGAAAGATCCACCATTTTCAATGGGTACATCCACTATTTCGACTGGGCCATTTTCAATACCAAATTGTAAGTTTACCAGGCCGGGTAAGTTTCCATTGCTGTTGCCATGGTTGATTAGTGGAGGATATTTCTTTGGCCAGGGAATGATAGATTGATTTCAGCCGATACTTTGGAGATAGCTGGGGAAATTATCTCAGATTGTCAGATTGTCCATGGAATTAGTTAACTAGTGATCGTAGTTGGGTAAAACATCACTGGATATAGGCCCAAAATGGGAATTTCACGATCCTAAAATGGAGGTACGTTAGTACCATATTTTTGGCCATATTTTGTGGGGATATTGCCTTACGTAGGCCTTAGATACCTCCAATCGTTCTCGGTTCCTGTTGCATGGCCAGTGACATTCCACGGATGAAGCAGCCCAGCTCCTCACCGGTCCGAGCATGGCCCATCGAGAAGTCAAGGCATGTTGTTTTATGCCTTCGATATTCCCACGAAATACCCTCTGGTTATGTCAAAATAGCTATGGAAAAATGGCCATAGAAATAATGAGTTTTCCCATGTTTTCCCATTAAAAATTGTGATTTTCCATAGTTATGTAAACGTTTACCAGAGGGTATCACCAATGTTGTTGATAAAATCCTTGCATTGTTGTTGCAACAAATGATCAAACATATGTCACACCCTGAAACATCACTTGTCTTGGTTGAATCTCTATGTTGCTTGAATCCCCATTTGAACCGCTGCAAAAACATCCCCCATTTTGTCCACGATCAGCTCAGGAGGACATCCGCACCATCCTCAAATGGCTCACCTGCAGTTTGCCCGAAGCCGTTCTGCAAGAGATCCTGAATGAAACGGATGCGGATGGCAGTGGTACCATCAGCCAGCGCGAGTATCTGCGGTGCTTAAGGACCCGAGTTTGTGGGATTCAACCATGGGATATACGGGTGAAGTACCATTAATCTGGGATTGAATGGGATTATAATAGGACTACATGATGTTACATCAACAAACCTTGGGGGTATCAAGTGTTTTTTTTCCCCACCTGCCAGGTGAGGGTTGTTAGATTTTATCAGAGTTGTTCTTCTCCTTCTCCTCCTCTCCCTCCTCGTCCTCCTCCTCCACCACCTCTGCCTCCACTTCCATGTTCACTTCCGCCTTGCCAACTCTTCGCCAAGCTCTTGGCCAACTTCCGCACGCAGTGGGCACTGCTGGACCTCAACTGCAAGGGTCTGAGCGCACTGGGCACCGCTGGACCTCAACCTGGGACCCTCCGAGCTCAGTGAGCACCGCTGGCCCTCAACGGCCAGATAGAATGTCAGAAAGAATGCCAGAAGATATGCCAGATAAAGTGCCAGCATGTTTGCCAGAAGATATGCCAGATAGAATGTCAGAAGGTATGCCAGATAGAATGTCAGATAGAGTGCCAGAAGGTATGCCAGATAAAGTGCCAAGATGTTTGCCAGACAGAACGCCAGAAGATTTGCCAGATAGAATGCCAGAAGATATGCCAGATAATTTGCCAGAAGATATGCCAGATAGAATGCTAGAAGGTATGCCAGAACATATTGCAGAAGATATGCCAGGTAGAATGCCAGAAGATATGCCAGATTGAATGCCAGATAATATGCCAGAAGATATGCCAGATAGAATGCTAGAAGGTATGCCAGAACATATTGCAGAAGATATGCCAGGTAGAATGCCAGATTGAATGCCAGATAATATGCCAGAAGATATGCCAGATAGAATGCTAGAAGGTATGCCAGAACATATTGCAGAAGATATGCCAGGTAGAATGCCAGAAGATATGCCAGATAGAATGCCAGAAGATATGCCAGGTAAAATGCCAGAAGATATGCCAGATAGAATGCCAGAAGATTTGCCAGTAACAAAACGTATAGATGTCATGGTGGGGATAACTCGAAGTAAAGTATTTTTTTAATGGGACATCTTAGGTTTGAAACATGTTGAAACCACGGGTTCTCATGGCAAATCTCACCATGGATAGCTGGGAAATCGTCCCAGACATCGGAGCAAGTTGAAAGGGAGGTTCGTGAATGTGTCCTCTTGCTCCTTGCTCTCTGCCGTGGCGCTTGCGTCCTTGGTGACCGAGCGGATTATCCAGCTACGCTGGTTTTTGGGGTGGCCGCTTTCTGCTGGCCACCCTTGGCATGCAGAGATCCCACGCTGTTGTCTTGTTCTCTGCTCTTTGTCTGTAGTTTGCGGCAGGGGTTTTCTCCTTCCAAGAAGGAATAAGAAAGTTTTTCCCTGCCTACCAGAGTGGACGATTTATCAAAGGAAGTTGGGAAGCAATACTTCCGTGTTACGGACAATAGAATTCTGAGACTCTACATCACATAACAATACACTCAATGAAGGGTGTTGTGCGACTTTACATCACCTAACAATACATCACAAAACAATACACGCAATGAAGGGTGGTGTGAGACTTTACATCACATCACATAACGACACACTCAATGAAGGGTGGTGTGAGACTATACATTACATAACAATACATCACATAACAATACACTCAATGAAGGGTGGTTTGAGACTTTACATCACATCATAATACATCACAAAAGAAGAACGGGCTATGACATGGCTTGTAACGAAGGGAAGTAGTAGGGAAGCGGTGACGAAGAGGTGATGAGGGGAGGAAGCCGGAGCACGAAACCGTACGTTTTTCCGTGTAAAGTGGTTGCAGCCGGCGATGAAAGGTACCTCCTGTGTGCGGCGGGTGCGGCTGGGGCCGTTCCGAGCGTAATGGGTTCCTCCTCTGTGTTCTGCAACGAGTGGTTGTTCCTGTGTGCGTAGTTCCTTGCATTTCTTGAATCTGCGGTTGCAGATCGCATTGGAATGGCTGCATGATTGTCATCTGGTGTTGCCATGCGCGTAGAGAGATGCAGGTTTGCTACATGATGCTGCAAAATGCATGGTAATGAGGTAATGGCTGACTGAATGTTGCATGGGGCTTGTGTTGGGGAGGAAGCCGGAGCACGAAACCTTGTATTTTTTCGTGTAAAGTGGTTGTGCAGCCAGCGACGAAAGATACTTCCTGTGTGCGGCGGGTGCGGCTGGGGTCGTTCCGAGCGTAATGGGTTCCTCCTCTGTGTTCTGCAACGAATGGTTGTTCCTGTGTGCGTAGTTCTTTGCGTTTCTTGAATCTGTGGTTGCAGATCGCATTGGAATGGCTGCATGATTGTCATCTGGTGTTGCCATGTGCGTAGAGAGATGCAGGTTTGCTACATGATGCTGCAAAATGCATGGTAATGGCTGAATGAATGTTGCATCGGGCTTGTGTTAGGGAGGAAGCCGGAGCACGAAACCTTGTATTTTTCTGTGTAAAGTGGCTGCAGCCGGCGATGAAAGGTACCTCGTGTGTGCGGCGGGTGCGGCTGTGGTCGTTTCTGTCGCGAATGTCTTCCTCCTCTGCATGAGACTCTGTGTTCTGCAACGAGTGGTTGTTCCTGTGTGCGTAGTTCTTTGCGTTTCTTGAATCCGTGGTTGCAGATCGCATTGGAATAGCTACATGATTGTTGTCATCTGGTGTTGCCACGTGCGTAGATACGTGCAGGTTTGCGACGTGATGCTGCAAAACGCATTGCAATGGCTGCGTCAAGGTTGCTTGGCGCCGCAGCTGCATGCGTAATACTATTGTCTTTTGCAGCTGGATCTCGTAAATAGTATTGGAATGGCTGCATCAAGGCTGCGATAGTGATTTTTCAGCGGATTCTCTCAATTTTGGCGCTAGCATTTTTCCTTTTAAGCCCCCCTCCTGTGCTTCAAAATAATCTTTCCGACGGCGTTGCACGTAGTTCTATTGTGTTTTGCAACTCAGCCTCTGCAGATCGCATTGTAATGGTTGCAGCTGTTGACGCTGGACTGTGTGTGTGTGTCTGACTGACAGATTACAATTAACATAAGATATACTGTAGTTAAGCTTTGCTGCAATGCATGAACATTTCGCGTGAGTTACCACAATACTGTAAATATAATATGGTCTAGGCGTGCAATTTGCACGAGAGCTTTTGTGTGTTAACAAAACTTTTTTGGGATACAGAAGAACTGGGGAGACGAGCTAAGCTTTGTAGTACAAAGATACTTTCTAGAGGCTTTTCCTGTGTAAAGTGTAAATGCATCTGTGTCTCAAGCTTCTGTGTGCTGACAGGAAGAGCTTTGTGGCGTGCAGAACAGCTGAGGTGAGCTGAGAACAAATTCGAGGAGATGAGAAAGGTTGATCAGTGCGCGGATGGGATGAAAACAGTTGAGAAGAACTTTCTTAGATGACATGTGAGAGGCGGTGGGATGAGATGAGAAGAGCTGAGATGAGGTGAGATGAGAAGAAATCACATGATCTGAGATCTGAGATGAGATGAAGTGTGGAGTGTGAAGTGTGAAGAGTGCAGTGTGAAGTGTGAGGAAAGTCTTCCCTTGGCGTTGCATTGCACCGGGGTCGTGCGCAGGCCATGTTCTAGTAGTGGTTATCTATCAAGTACTCATCATCTACATCCCAATACCACATCTATTTAAAAGGTTTGGTTGGTCCGAACGGATTGTGATCATCACCACTTGATATGGGTTATGTATCATTCCCCAAACATCTCCTATATGAGTAGTATATCAAGTATTTCAAGTAGCGGTTATCTATCAAATACTCATCATCTACATCCCAACACCACATCTATTTAAAAGGTTTGATTGGTCCAGGATGGATTGTGATCATCACCACTTTGGGTTATGTATCATCCCCCAAGTATCTCCTATATGAGTAGTATATCAAGTATATCAAGTAGTGGTTATTTATCACGAATATCATCATCAATCCCTAGATGAAGCCAGTGACCCAACAAAATCTTATACGACACCGCTAGGAAGATTCGAGAGCACGAGTTGGAGCTGGTGCGGCAAGCGTTGGGAGATCAGGAGCAATTGCCCAAGGTGCGCGGTTACGAAAAGTGGCTGGGTTTTGGCCAAGAAATCCATGGGGGTTTCCTATGGAAATATGGGCATAAAACCTGGAAGAAGGGCTTGTGCTGGGCTGATTTATTCTGGTTGGTGGTTGGGAACCATGGAATTTTACGATTGTCTATTCAGTTGGGAATAGTAACCCCAATTGACTTTCATATGTTTCAGAGGGGTTGAAACCGCCAAAAAGTATTTGATTTAATTATTGGAAATAAGAAATGAGGCTGGATTCAGCCTATACCTGGTGTATTTCTTGATTTAAATTATGAACGCAAATTACCAGAAAGGAACTTATTCCAGTCCATGCTTACTATAATCGCCTAGTATATTAGTGGCTACATGAGAAAGAGTGACTATATATACAGTATATATATATATGTATGTGTGTGCCCCAACGTTTATTTCATTTGTTTTGAATGTGTTTTGAATGTATGCTGAATGTGTTTTGAATGGAATTTGAATGTGTTTGTTGGATATATGATTGCTATTTCTTGTTGCATTTCATGTCTCTAGACGAAAACCGTCCAAAATGCGCATAAAACGATGAGATCAATATTTTCTGAGTGGATTTCTGACCTAACCTGCACCCTGCCGTACAAATATCACAATCACATAGTTTAACATATTTGACCTTAAAATGGAACCATGTTTTTTTAGCAAAATGCTAGTGTGTTTTTTTGAGATGAGTAGATTTATGTTTTTTCGGGGTTTTGGGCTATCCCTTATCTCTTTAATGCGACACATTGGGCAAAAAAACAGAATCCAGACAGTAAAACCGGGTTTACCCATGTTGAAGCACCATGACATGGGCTAAGATTTGTTTTTGCTGAAGTGAAGAGTGGTTGGGAAATTGAGTTGAAACTTGGAAATTATGTGCCGGACCAGGTTGATGTGTGGTTCATGATCATGGTTGTTTCACCCATTTCTGCATATGTGGTTTATAAACCCTATGTGGGATGGTAGCCACGTCCTAATTGGGATGTAGATCTGCAAAGCGAGAGGCCCAAGGGGTTTGCGAGAGTCCCACAGAAATTAGCCTTTGGTAGTTGACCATGACTATTGAAAAAAATCATGATGGGTAAATCACTGATAATTTCCAATTTTCCAGGTTGTCAAATTTCCAGAGGGTAATTTTGGGAAATGGAACTTGGAGACAATCCCTTTCATACTTGAGTTTTTCCAATAACTTGATTACCCTAAAGATATCTAATAACCATAAATGGATCATACCTGGAAAAACCCTCTGCAGCAGAAGTTACCATCCAATAACTTCAAATAGATGAAACACAACCATGATTTCTTCGGAAAATGATCCATTCTGAAATCGCCAAGTTGTGGCATGATTTGTCCGTATGGAACATATGGCATTGTGTTTTTTTCTCCCCATCCTCATTAAAAAACATGAAATGGTTTGTGTTAATTCATTGGAGGTATCCCAAGTACTAAGTACGTACTAGGTATTACCGAGCAAGGTGGTTCCCCATAGTTACCTAGTTTACTTAGTAAGTCAACTAGTGTTTAAGGTACATGGATCGAACCAGCTAGAGGTGAAACTAGACCAAACAAACATTGCTGTCTCGGGACACCACCTGGTTATTATAGTCAGCATTAATTGTATTATAGTGGCATTAAATCCGCATATTTAAAAAGTATATAAATATCTCAATATTATAAATATATATATATATATTATTAGTAGTACAATCCACGTAGAACTTATATCATATAAATCTCCAATGTGTTTGTTCATTATAAATTCGTTTGTTTCTGGATTCAATCTCCGTATTGTTCTTGGTTAAACCGCCAGTTGACAACCTCGAGTCTTTGAAAACCTCAGCTGTATCTCCAGTGTACCCCTTGGTGTGTTGCTTAAATTCATTCAAATCTCTATTTTTGATGGTTAAGTCACCATGTTTGTTGCTTTATTCTTTATTCTCTGGTAATTTAACATAGCTATTGAAAATGGCCATTTATAGTTGATTTTCCCATTAAAAATGGTGATTTTCCATAGTGATATTAGTTTACCAGAGGGTAGTCCCCATTTTCCGTGCTTTCATGTTTCATCCCTATTTTGTCCATGGCGTCCATCCCCAATGTCTGGGTGAAATCAGTGAAATCCTGAACAGTGACTGAACAGAGTTTTAAGTCGTTTCTTTGGATGTGCCACTGCATATCCCCACTGCATCTCATAATCTAACGATATAGTGGGGATATGGAGATGCAATGGGGATATTTGGATAATCTAACAATTTAAAAACGCAAAACATAATTCTAACCATAAGATCTTCCCATATCATCCATCCATTTTATATGTTTTGTTCAGAAAATAATGTGGGTAAAAATGCCGTAAACCATCCCCCAGTCACCATTTTTATAGGTGGTATGGTTACCATTCCCAAATAGGTCGTCTATGACATCGTTTTACCCACATTCAATGGTGAATATCTATCATGAATTGAGATAATCATGGGATATCCTATTGTGAATATTGGGATTATACAACACTATTAACCAGTATTAACCAGTATTAACCAGTGTTTAATCACCATTAATGATGGTTTAATCATTAATCACCAATAATCATGGATACAAATTGTTCATATCTCCATCCCCAGGGGTACATCCCCACCGTTTTTCCGTGCCAGGAGCAGGTGACACATCTCTTCCGCGACCTGGGCTACGTCCTGTGGGACGAGCAGGCCATCGCCGAGGCCGCGCAGGAGGCGCAGATCCAGGAGATGCTGCGGGGGAAATGCCTGGAGGGAAAATTATGTATGCATATATATATATGTATGTGTAACATGTACATATTTTAGAACTATTGTAAGATATGTTGGTTTACTATCTTATATATTTATATCTACATATAGGTATATATATATATACATATATATACAGCCTCCAGTAAGCTAACATATCTGTGAAAAAATGAGGATAAAACTGAAAATGGGAGAACCTCCAATGGGCTTGAATCTATCAAAAAGATTGGAGATGAAACTGATTAGCAGAGATCATAGGTATTGAAGGCAGAAAAAGATGGGGAAAGCAACCAACCATGATGATTTGAGCATTAAAAAAAATGTGATTTAACAATTTAATCAACAAAAGCGGTGATTTAACAAATTTAACCATGAAACAGTGGGATTTGCAGCCCACTTTTTCATGGTGGAACAATGGGTATATGGACCTATCAATGATCTATCCGGATCACTGCTTCGTCTGCGGGCGGAAAACGCCATGTTGTGAGACTAAGTGCGACTGCAGGCTGACAACTATGCATATTATGCATGTTCAAATCAAGCTCGATATGTTTACATTAAACCATGCATACATATACTGGTTGGTGGTTTGGAACATTTTTTATTTTTCCATATATTGGGAATAATAATCCCAACTGACTAATATTTTTCAGAGGGGTTGAAACCACCAACCAATATATATATATATACATATGTATATACACACCTTCCAGGCAAACTAACATAGCTTTAGAACATGTCCCATTTAGTTCGATGAATTGCCTATGCAGAATGATGTTTTTTCATAGCAAACTGTTAGTTTACTGGAGCGTGTATATTGATATCACAGCATTGATGTCACAGCCACAAGGTATTGTTAGTGCTCAACTTGGATAAACCGATTGATGTTGTACCATACGCCCCCGAAGGGGAGAAACATGGACAAGAACTTTTTTTGAACTGGTTGCAGCATGATTTCCGGCACAGAACGACCGGAGAAGAAATGAAAATGGATTAGATAATCAAAATGTTTTAAACATGAAGAAATTGACTACCAGTTGTTTAACATAATGTTGCGATTAGTATTGACTTACAGTAAGTTTATATAATTGGTAGGTAACCATTGGACCAGCGCAGGAAGATCAGCTGGATCTCAGCAATTTATGGCGCCTCTTGCTCATGTATCGACAACGTGAAGGCATGCGTAGCTCTTGGCTCAACTTTGGGTGGTTGATGATTAGTTCGTAGGTTTAAATTGGTTTTTTACCATTTTTAATCGTGAAAATATGGGGATATTAGTGAATATAACGATGATTATAATAGTTAAATATGTTTAAATGGGATTTGAAACCATGAAAATATGGGGATATTAGATGATACTAGTGAATATAACTGGTACATGATGGTTGGTTGATGATTAGTTCGGAGATTATACTACCCTTCATATATTGGGGATTATAATCCAAGAACGGGACACCTCTATAAACCAACCGGTATTTCATGGAATGATTAGTTCGGGATAATAATTTCCGAATGGCAGTGTAAATTGCGCAACACTGCGAACAATTTCTTGGTCGAAATCCTATTAAAAGTAAGATAAACTACTAACCATCATTTTTGTGGTGGGCTATTCTAAAAACCAAAACTGATTTCAGCCATCATGGATTTCAACCATCAATAGTGGTAACGTGGGTATCATATTCGAATCGAACGCGGGATTTTTTCATCAAATTGGGATTTAACCACGATTTGGAGCGGCAATGGGACAATTTACCAACTTACAGCTGGTTGCTGGTTTCATTATATATATATGATGTATAATTATATTTAAAGTTATATATACATATATACATGAGTTTCTATACAAACTGGACAATGATCCACCACGACCCAGAATTTTGATTAATCTTTGGATGGGTTGAAACCACCACTTAGTTTTTTTCTTTGTTTATGTCGCATGCCAATCGATTGCTACCCAGGGATTGAATTTTAGCAATGATGGATATGGGAAGGTGCCATTTCCAACGTAGTCGTCCAAAGCTGCCAGTGGGTTCAGTTTGGTTGACATCAGAACCTCACGGCCATAAGGCCATAAGGCCATTTGGAGGTTTCCTGAAATGGGGATACCCTTAAATCATCCATTTTAATAAGATTTTCCATGATAAACCAACCATTTTGGGGATCCCCCATTTATGGTAACCTCCTATATGTATATAAATCACCATTGCATTCTATTTTTCACTATATTGTATATATTTATATTAATCACTAGATAGATAGATATAGATTCCCTTAAATCATCCATTTTAATAGGATTTTCCATTAAAAACCAACCATTATAGAACCCCCCAGTTGATTTTCCCCAAGAAGAAGCAACCTAATATCAAGCCTAATATCAAGCCGAGCCCACGTGGCTTGGATCCATTCATCTCGAGGGCCCAGCGAGGACCCAGGTGGACAGATAGATATGGAGTGGCCAAGTGCCAAGGCAAAAAGCAAGTACCTCAACAGGGGGTGGTTGTGTAAACAACAGCCAAAATGAATGTGCATATATATATATATATGAGTTGTATCAGTATGAGTTGTTGGTGATTGATACTGTAGTCATTGAAGCACAAGAATCCCTAAATTATCCAGATTAAATGTTTTTTGGTGGGCCTTATTGTCACTTGGGTCACCTGAATAAGAGGCGGCAGTTCTGAGCCATATCTGGATTTGCTCCAAGTTGTGCCATTCGCGGTTTATCTTTGGAATGAGGCTGTGGAAGAGAACTGTCTTAACACTAGTACAGTAGTTGGCTATTCTTGTTGGCCCACAATAGTTTCTCAAATACAATATGACAATATGCGCATCCTGATGAGTACCTGCCGGTATGACTCCTAATGAACCCGCAAACAAGGGATGCACATCCACGACAACTTGAAGGTGAATTAAATTCTGACTTTGAAAGCAACCCTGGAAACGGAAGAGGGGACACCTCCAGTGAACTTATCAAACATATTCAAACATGACTTTCATTGGCTGTGACATGTATAAGTATATATATTTATATGCATTTAAAAATACATGCGTATATATATATATATTTAAATAAACATGCATATACACATATATACACATACATATTTACCTATATACATATATATATGTATATATATATAAATGTATATATGTATATATGTATATATATATGTAGCCTATATCATTAGAGGATACCAGAGGGATCCTGAGGGTGGCATCATGTCCGTAAGGTAACAGCGAGCTGGAGTCTATTGATGCCGCGTTTCGAGAAGTTCCTGGGATTGACTATGGTTTCAGGAAGTGAATTTCCATGATGGGCCCCTACCAACAACAATGATTTACTAACATAGCAATAATGACAACTATAGCAATTATATATCATGTATGCCTATATATATATATATACATACACATATACGTATATATATATATGTGCAGGGCTTTGCCTGCTCAGAACTGATTCAACTCCAAGTCTTCGTAGGGTAATCACTCACTTTCTTTAACTTGGAAGTTTTTAGGCCATTGGTCATGGCCAAAATTGTTTGCAGCTGGGCCACCTGATCTGTTGATTCTGTCGGGGGAACCCCTAAATCCACTGATTAATCACAAGCCATGAATTACCATTGAAATAGCATTAATAATTAGCCATTGAATTTGTTCATCATGTAAGTGTCTCATTGAAATAGCCAGGAAACCCGGCATACCGCAGTTTCAGACACACAGGATTAGAACAAGCCTGAATCGCCTGAACGGCGTTCATACTTCACGTCTTTGTCTTCAGGGTTTTAGCATGTTATAGCTATTAATGATGTATATATATATGTGTGTGTGTGCATTGATTTGTTTATTTGATTTATTGTTTTATTCTATTTATTATATAATAAAGGATAAACCTTAGAGCCGTTTAGCTAAACCTCAAGATCCGTTTAAAACCACGATTTGATGCATTGAGTCCAGGAAATTTCCAGCCCTTCACATGGTGGCATTGACCCTTCAGAAAAGTTCGTCAAATCCCATGATCACTTTCATTCCCCATGTGGGATCGATTTAAAGAAATGAATCACCACCGGCAACTCCAAAAAATCTGGTTGGTGGTTTGGAACCATGGAATTTTATGTTTCCATATATTGGGAATTTCATCATCCCAACTGACGAACTCATATTTTTGAAAGGGGTTGAAACCACCAACCAGAAATGGTTAAATCCCAAGTTTTGTAGTATTTGTTGCTTAAATCCCTATTTTCGAAATCCACTGCCCCCAAGTCCTGCAGGAAGACCTGGAGGGCACAGGCGAGCTGACTGCTCTCGAAGTGCCTACGGCCATCCGTTCGCTGGGTTATCAGGCGACCGGAGATCGTCGGACGCTGCCGGTTTTGATGGGTGGATTTGACCGGGAAAATGTGGAGTTACCCTCTGGTTATGACTAACATAGCCATAGAAAATGGCCCATTTATAGATGGTTTACTTACTTATTAAAATTGGTGATTTTCCATGGCTATGTTAAATAACCAGAGGGTAAGACAATCAAAATGGGGAGTTCACCATCAAAAATATCTCCGTCAAAAGATATCTGACTAATTTGGATTTAACAATGAAAATTGCCATTTCATTGGGAAAAGGTTGGAAAATAATTTGATGAACATGTGGATTTAACATGATTAAATAATATTAAATAGGGATTAAACATGATTTAACTCTTCAAACTCAGACTTGAAGCACCAACAAATCGACTTGACACGAAGAGGATATGAACAAATTTGATGTCGGCATGAAGAATGAGTTCAAACGCAAACCTTGGGGTCGAAACCAACAAGCTTTGCGATTCGACTGATTGATTAAACAAATATCAACAATGGGGAGATGACCAACTATAATTTGGGAAACAGTGGGTGGTCAACCAAAATATGGCGACATTGGCAAGTAAAACTGTCAATATCGGGTAGTCTTGGGATGCTCAGCATCAAACAAGTTGTTAAATTAAATTAGTTTGAATATATCGGTGTGAAAGTCTAACCTGACTGGACATGTTTTCCATGTGAATTTATTGCATCTGCATTCGCGTTTCTCACAGAGAGACAGCATGCGCACATTGAGATATACCAAAGTTTGAGTACACATACATGTTTGCACTTTGCTCATCTTTGCTCCGCACCCTCTGAATTTGACGGAGTTTGTGTTTGTTCATTTAACTGCATGAAGGAACACATCAAATAGTACAGTAGAAATACACGGCGCCACCAGACCTAGTTGGATCGGCTGGCATCCAGAAGACCAGAGGATTGGAGGGCTGATCGCATCAGATATGGACATGCGTAGCATAGCAGACCAAAATATATCTGTTTGTCAAAACGGGATATGTCTACACGTAACAACACTGTACACAGACAAAATGATTTGCCTCTGGGTTATTTTAACATACATTTGGGGCGTTTCAAATGTTATGCAAAACATCAATTACATTGTGATCTAAGTTCCTGCAAGAAATCAGTCATTTGTCACCGCTGTTCCAAGAGCAAAAGTACCTCTCAGCTCGTAATAGGCCCCGTTTTATACTCAAAAAACATGATTTCTGGACCCCCAAAAACTACTTCGAAAATGAACATCCACATGTGTTTTCCATCGGTTCTTCCACAGCAGCTTCCCCAAGTCCAAGAAGAATTCCAGGGGCGTTAGGCTTTCATTTAAGGCACCACCCGCACATATGGATATACATTGGGGCTGAGCAGTGCGGCAGGATTTACCGATTTACCTTCTTTTCTTTCAAGCAAAATGTGGTGCCGGAGAAAATCTTCAGTCTCAGCCAACTTCTGTCACTGCACTGCGTTCCTGCCACATTCGAACACGCAAATCCACCATGCAGCAACACGTGCGCGTGCAAGTGCAAGGCAGCAAATCTCCATCTTAGCAAAACATGCGTGTGCTACTGTAGTTCGAGTGAATGATATTACACCTCCTACCCCACCCCGAACCACCCCACCTCGCCCCACGCAGCAGCAAAAATGTGCGAAAAGTGTAAATGTGTAAAATGTAAGGGCAAATAAAAACCGTGGTCCAACTAAACTGATAGATGGAAGCACCGAAGCAATTGAGAAGGGCAATAGATTAATGCCAATGTCTAGCTGCAATAGCCTCAAACATCCCTTCCGACCAAGTGCACTTACGCACTGCCCGCGCTGGGTCAGGTGAGTTTCGAGGCAATGCAAAGCGTTTTGCGACAGGTAGACGTTGCTTGGCAGGCAACTGGGGCGTTGACCCCTGATGAGAATCATCGCTTAGATGGGATGGGTTATTGCGAAGGCTAAGTGTATATGCAGTGTATATACCCTACCTGGATGGATTGTAGCCACATCAGCTCAGATTTCTAAGGATGTTTTGCTATTGTTTGCCTTTTTGGGAGTAAATGGGTAAGCATTGTATATCACACAACAACTTTTTCACCACAGGATCAACAGACAACCAGTTGCTGCTGTAGAAAAACCTTGCCCAGTTGCCGCATCCCAGCAGGGAGAGAGATAGACCGACCAAAACAAATGGCAATAATATACGTGGAATAGCCTATACTTATATATGTATATATATATATATTTACACACTTATTTACTGTTTTTTTGAATATATATGTATATATATATATAATATATATATATATACACATCATACACGTGATGATGTGATACAAACATATATACATATACATAGATATATGTACAGTGGTCAAGGAACTATGTACGTGTCAGCACAGCTGGGTGAGGTAACGATTTAACAAGCATTCCAGGATATGTGACAAAGATCATTGATTCCCCAAAAAACAAAAATGCCAGCTACAAAGTGTGAATATGATTGCCGCCAGCAAAGAGGTAGTTTACTGTTCGGGCTTGATTCCTCTACCACTCCACAGGATGAATCAGAATGAGTCTTTTGAATGATGGAATGACTTACATTTTTCTCCAGGCAATTTTGGAGCATCTCACTTGTTCACTGGGGATTTTGGCACACTCCAAACAAAGAAGGCTGAGGACTGCACGTGTATTAAATTTTGGGAATCAGAAAGAATTTTGGATGTACACATGTTCATTTGTTCATTCAGTCATTCAATCAATCTATCTATCTATATATCATTAATATGTGGTTTTTGCTGTTCATTTCTCTAGTGGGATCACCCCATGGTTTGTTTACCTTGCAAAGCTTGCGAACTTGAAACTCACCCTGGCGACATCCCAAGTGGTCCAGCAGGGGGCCAGTTTCATGAGTCCTCATGAGGTTTTTAGCCTTTGGGTGGGCGTTCTGACCAACCAATGTGGGGGGATTCCACGCATGTCCACCGTGTATGTGCTATATATTTGTGTGTATGCGTGTGGTGATTTCCCCCGGGTTAAAGTATCCACCACTCATTACGGTATTGAAAATAGAAGCGGCCAAAACGGGGCTATGATCCATCAATTTTGGATGGTGATTTTTTGATGTTTTTTGTACTTCAAGCGTACCATAAGCCAACCGGGTATACATGTAAATTATATGCTGATATCTTTGTATGGTCATTTGCTGATACATCTATATATTAGCTAAACCCAAAAGGTCGCTGCGGCCTGTTTTTGAAGTTATTTAGACGTATTGAACGTGGGGGGGCGTACGGCCATCTGAGCGAGGGTACGGCGGGCGAACGGGGGGGGAACGGGGGGGCGAACGGGGGGACGAACCGGGGGGCGAACGGGGGGGCGAACGCACACATGCACACACGTACGCACATACGTACGCACAGACGTACGCACGTACGTTCGCACGTATGCACGTACGTAGGTACCATGTTCAGACCCATGTTCAAGCCCATGTTCAGACCCATGTTCAGAAATAAGGTTACCTTTGAAAAGTGACCTCCTAATACTAAATATGCTTTAGGAGGCTTAGGGTCGTACAGAAATAAGGTTACCTTTTATATAAAAGGTAACCTTAAAGGTAACCTTATTTCTGAACATGCATGTGAACGTGCGTGCGTACATGCACATGAACGTGCGTGCGTGCATGCGTACGTACGTGCGTACATGCGTATGTGCGACCCCTTCGTGCGACCCCTTAATGCGCCCTCAAGGGGGTGGGCCCGCCCTCAAAATTGCACGGGTTTCGAATACCAACAACTTTGTACCAGTATTCTTGGGTTGTATAAGTAGGTGTAAAATAATTTCGGCACAGGTTGACTGTACTAATTATCACCAGGCAAAACAAGACTAGTCGAATCGTTCGCCCGTCCGCTCGCCCCCCCGCTCGCCCCCCCGCTCGCTCGTGCGGGCGACGTTCGTCCACCCGTTCGCCCGCATGTTCGCCCCTACGTTCGCCCCCCGCTAACTCTTCGTGCGGTTTTCAACATATCCACGGCAGCGAGTTTTTGAGTTTAGCTAATCTATATATATATATAGTGTAATTATATCTTCATTTGCTGATATCTTTGTATGCTGATTGGGCGGGCTGATTAACCAATGATACGATATGAATGAGGGATGGACATCCAGAACCCCCAGTTGTGATGTGAAAAAAAAACAGCGTTTTCCATCGAAACAAAATCCACATCACGACTCTACTTTGATGAAATGTTATCCACGTTTGTTGCCAAGTATCCTTAGGTTCTCCAATATTCTTTGGCATTGGCATTCCCCGTAAATCTTGAGCAGTTTATTGGCATGACACGCACGAGGTGAACGATTCGGGTGGCGTGGATAAGATGCAGTTCCGCAAGGTGGTGCGGATGCTGCAGGACGATGGTCGTGATGGTGGATGTAGCCAGAGATCGGACTTACCCTCTGGTAAACATACAAAAAGCTATTGAAAATGGTGATTTATAGTCAAATGGATTTTCTAAGCCAAAGAAACGGGGGTACCCTCTGATAAACTAACATAACTATGGAAAGATCCACCATTTTCAATGGGTAAATCAACTATTTCTATGGTCATGTTCAATAGCTATGCTAGTTTACCAGAGGGTATGATTTCGTTAAAAATAAAAAGACCAGTCTACCGTATCCCGAAAATAGTTCAAATTGCCATTGAAGAATATGATTGTGATTAACCAATATTCGGATCAATGTTCAGCCCCAAAAGCATCCAAAGACCATGTTGTTGTTGGTGATTTCATTCAAAAGAAAATGCTGGTGGACAGTTTTTTGCTGGAAGGTGACCCCCAGGAGACAGCGTCACCAGGGCAGATTTCCGGGCCCCGCAGTACAGGCTTTGTTTGTTTATTTAACCTTTTACCCTATCTAACTGCAGGGATATCCAGATATCCCCCATAAATCAACTGAATTATACACCAGATTACACCATATAAATCCAATGACATCCAATGACTATCTATACCTATCCAGCTATACAGTTATTGGATTATAAACCAGCTGACATTTCGGGGCTCTTCTCGTGGTGAATGTTTTTAGGTGGCCAAGTGCAGGTTTTCTATGGATGTTTGCAGCTTGAAGGGTTGAATCATATGTCCAATGCTGTGAGTTTGCTCCATTTTCCCAGATGAATAAAGTGTTAAATTCCAACAAACCTGCATTCTGCATACTTGACATGTGTCGCATCAAGCATGTCACGACTTTGTTGCAGCACGTCGTTCGTTCCATGAGCTGGCTTGTTACTTGAGTTCATCCCCTTCATGCTTGGGAATCCCCGGGTAACAAGCAGACCCCAAATCACCCAGGTCATCATTAGTTCATTGATGTTCATTGGATATGGCCATTATTCAATTTTAATTATGATATACCCTCCGGTTATGACTAACATAGCCATGGAAATTGGCCCATAGGAATAGATGGTTTACTGAGTATAGATATGTAATTATGATATATCAATATTGCTGTCTTGCACGGGAACTTGGTTCGGCATGGTCATGTTCATGAACCCATGCCTGTTGGAAAAAATATTGTGATGATTATCGGCTTATTAAATTGATTATTGCCATTGGTTTTATAATCATTCTTATTGCTACTATTCCATTGTTACTCCCCTCTTGCCCCATGAATTCATCAACACGCCTTTCTTTCTTCGCCATGATGTTCCCATGATTTCATGGCTATGACAACCCTCTGGTTATGTCAACAGTTTGCGAACTTGAAGCCATGGCCCAGTCGAAATAGTTGATTTACCCAGCTATAAAATGGTGATGTTCCATAGTTATCTTAGTTTACCGGAGGGTAGTCGTGTCAATGATGATCAATATGAAGATCATTGATGAATTATTTGCTGATCGTATTAATCCAATCCCCCCTGTTAGCCATCCATTACACTCCCATGATAATCCCATATTACATCCCATTAAAAAAAAATGATAATCCCATTGAAGCACCATTAAACCACCATTCGAGTCTCATTATTCCTGCAGAAATCCTCACTATTTCATACATATAATATCCCAATAAATCTCCATTATGGGATGTTCAAAACAAGCAGCTCCACCTTCCCTCACCCACTTTGAGACCCAGAGTCCAACACTCACTGGAGGGACATCATCCTTCGTCAAAGAAACAAGGGATTACTCAACAAGTGCATCATGGGTTCAGTGGCAAGTTCCGTGCTCGAGATCTTTTTTAAGAGTCCCACTAAATCCCCATCAAATCTCAGTCAATCCCCATATATTCCCATGAAATTCTATGAGATCCCCATGAAATCCCATGATTTTTCCCGAGGAGTGCGACGCGCAGCTCTTCCTCCAAGCCTTCGACGATGAAGATCTGGCTCGGTTGCAGGCGATCACGTTTCCCAGCGCCATCCAAGCCTTCTGTCCCGTGGCCGTGGCGTTATACCGTTTAAGGTGGGAAAAGTGCTGGGAGATTTCATACGGTATATATGGTGCTGCTTAAATAGTGGTAATTACCCATAATATCACAAATGCCCATGATATGGTGATATAAGAATGGGGGATAAGAATTCAACCATCAAAAATATGTGTTTTAGCCAAGACAAATAGGACTATTATGGAATTGTCGTGATATATCTAGCATACAAATCATGTTGGTCATTAACCGACTTAGCTAACGGAAAGGGCACCGTATATATATCTCTATTTATCTATCTACCTATCTATCTATCTATCTATATATATATATCTATCTGTCTATCTATCTATCTATCTATCTGTCTATCTATCTATCTATCTATCTATATATATATATATCTATCTGTCTATCTATCTATCTATCTATCTGTCTATCTATCTATCTATCTATCTATCTGTCCATTTCCTTTTTATCTATTTATCTATCTATATATCCATCTAATTATCTATCTTTCTTTCTCACTCTCTATCTCTCTTTTTATCTAAGTATTTGTCTATCTATCTACCTACTTACCTATCTATCTACCTACCTATCTTGCATCCATCTATATATCTATATACATTTTAAAACCCAGTCATTGTAGCCATTTTTTTGAGTAACTGCTGGGACTGAGGCACTACTGGCCTCCAGTCCCAAAGTTTGGACCTGCCGGAGTTCAACGATGATGGCTCCTGGGATTTCCTTTCTATCGCCGCCGGTGGGGCGAGTTTGCACTTGGCGTTGAAGACCGTAATGGCGTAATGGATGGTTTAATGGGTGAAAATCCTATTAACCTTCATTTGGTACAGAAAAATGTTTACCACTTTATTTCTGCTCAGTTCAATTTTTTCGGCTCGTTTCCTGTGTCCCCCAAAAAATGTGCTCGAGATTCTTGTGTGCCAACGAAGGTCTGGTATAGGCATTGTCATACAATATATAGATGGAACATATTGTATGCCATGTACACATATAACAGACATGTATGCCAAAAAACCTCTTAAAGTATATGGTCGTTTCCATGTCTTTTCATGTGGATGCATGATCGATAGATGCTTGTGTCCGAGAAGTGCTGCAGTGTCATGGATGTCATCAGCTTCCATTCATGGAGTTCATGATTGGTTCATGCATGCAATTCATGCATGATAATCACCAAAATGTCATGCGATGCAATGATGGACTTTGCGGTTCCATCCACGTGATATGAAGCAAAGCAAAGTTGTCAAAAAGTTGCTAAAGCAAGACATCCAATTGAACAGGTTTTGATTTCGCGCTCGTTTGCGGATTTTTGCGTTTGTTTCACGGAAATTTGCGCCCGTTTCGCGCGACCACCGTTCCACTTTTCCAGTTTCACGCACGGGAGTTGCAAGTTAGCAACAAGCAGCCATCCAGTACAAGGTCATGATGGTTCAGCTATACTTACCGACGAACCATCGAATTGTAAACTTCCACCAATGAAGGGTCTGCACATGTTTGCATCAGCTCATCTGGGAAGACCCTTTATGATTGCTTGACATGAGTCAGGGACTCTCGTTTGGGGATGATCCAGGATGTATGTATACACACATATCTTATCACGTCAGCGTCAGCCTATGCATCTTTCAAGGGCATGTTGGTAAACAATTCCTCGTCAGAAAACTTGAACTGTAAACCCAACATGTCTCACACAGCGCTTTCAACACCAAAACAATTCCAAAGGAGCAAACCGGCGAACAAATGAAAAATCATGAGCCTAGAGAAAAAGTTAAAAGGTGCTCGATTTTTTGGTTATCTCTATTTTCTGCTCGTTTGCATTTTTTGCGCATTGAACACATTTTTCTGTACCAAAGGAAGGTCTAGGGCATGATGATTTAGAGGTACCCCCATTTTAGGAAACCTCCATATATATATATATATCTATCTATCTATCTATAGTATTTTAATAGGTGTGATCGAACAACGGGTGAAGCATCATTTGCGTGCGCGCGACGACATGGATTCCAGTCATCTTTGTTCCAAATACGTGGCAATTTCCAGTTTCCACCAACTGAAATGGAAGCGTTTCCTCAACATCACTGCAAGATTCTGGTACATATATATATATGATATATATATAGAGAGAGAGAGAGTTGCGTTGGGATTTGGATGAGTATACCATCTTGAATTCGAAATTGTCGCTGTTTCTTCGGGTCCTCCTTCTCGCTCAACCAGGGGTCCCAGGGGTCTAGTAGTTTGGGGTTGCCGCTATTTTCACCCAACCCAAGCATCCCAAACATCCCAAACTTCCCAAACACAAACATCCCAAACATCCCAAACATAAATAAAGAAACTCGTGATGAATGAACATGACCATTTCCAACAAGAAAGCAAACCTCGTTTTTCCAATTTCGTAGGATCTACTTGTAGGGGGTTGCCTCAAGATTTCAGGGGCCAACCCTTGTTTCTGCCATCCTTGAATTGGTTGAATGCGACATTTTGCCGGGAACTTCCAGGCTTTTTGTTTCATGGCAACATCCATGTTTTTTTCTAAATTGCCCCTCTAAAATCATGTAAAACACCTGGGTTTCCAATAAGTCTTCCCATGTTTCCCAGGGTTTCCACTGCATTGATGCGCCAGTGCATCGACCAATGAGGCATGCTGGTGCGTCGCGACGACTTCGTGAGGTCCTGTGCGGCGCACGCGCATCAGGCCGACCACCCTATGGTGTTGTACATGTTTAAGTTTGAATACACACACACATATATATATATATAATATACATATGTGGATAATTTTCATTCATGTGTTTGCGCATATTTTGCCGAGAGTTATTTGAGGGACTTCATTGTGTTTGAGTTTATTGCGTTTTCTGAGTCTTGATTTATGTGTTTAGTTTTCTCTACTCAATGTGACTTTCCTCATTCGCAATAAAATTCTACGCTTGTAATTTGTCACGCAGGAAGACGTCCAGTATACACATGTATTGATTTTGCTTACGTTTAGCTTCAACGAGTTTGCATCGTGTTTTGTGTCCTTTGCTTGCATTTGCATCACATTCCATAATTATGGGTTTTGTCTGAATAGGGTGCCCTCAAACCAGTGGTTGTATAATCAGTATATATAATTTATATAATCATCATTTTCCAATTGAATTTGCCATAGATTGGGAAGTATACGGACCATTGTCAGACAAACCAGAAATATCATATCAAGCTGCTTATATGCCCCATGAAGCATTTCCATTATTCTTTCCCGATTGTGGTTGGCTATTCGTTTAAAATCCTCAATTGTCAGACAAACCCACTTCCAGTATCCACTAGAAGAATCATGTGTTTGATGTTCAATATCCCCCATTGTGGTATTCAACCGCATGAAAGGAACAATATTGAGACAAACCCAAATAGAATATTGTTGTTTTCATAACACATAATATGTCGCCAAGGTATTTATCTACATCCCTGTTTGCCTGCCTATCTGAGTTTAATATTTGTCTATCTCTCTATCTATCTATTTGTTTGTCTGTCTATTTGTTTGATGGTTTGCCTGTCTGTCTATCTATCTATCTATCTACCTATCTATCTGTTTGTCTATCTATCTATCTATCTATCTACCTAATCTACCTATCTATTTATCGATCGATCGATCGATCTATCTATCTATCTATCTATTTTGTTAGTCTATCTGTTTTGTTGTTTGTTTGTCATTGTTTGTCTATCTGTTTGTCAGTCTGTTAGTCTGGCAGTCTGTCTGCCTGTCTATCTGTCTCCTATCTTATCCTTTTTTCGGATCTTTTCCAAACTTGTCTGATCTATCCGATTTGTTCGATCTTACTTGTTCTTTTCGTCTAAAACATTTTACTATATATTTATATTCTCGTTATCTTTATATTTATTGTTAATGGTATTTTTTTTGTATATTTATCCTCTCTTCTCTGATCTACCTCTCTATCGTATCTATCTTATCTATCTTATCTATCTTATCTTATCTTACCTTATCTTATCCTATCCTATCTTATCTCATCTTATCTATCTATCTATCTATCTTTCTATCTATCTATCTATCTATCTATCTATTTATCTATATTTCTTTATTTTTCTATCTTTCTATATTTCTATCTTTACACATTTCTTGATTTCTATATATTTATATGTTTTCCTACATCTATCTATATCTATCTATATGTATCTATATCTATCTATATATATATATATCTATATATTTCTGTATCTATCTATATCTGTCTATATCTTGATCTATGAGTCTATATCTATCTCTACCTCTATCTCTATCTCAATCTCTATCTCTATCTCTATCTATTTGTCTATCTACCTATCCATCTATCTATTTGTCTATCTATCTATGTGTCTATCTATCTACGCTGTCTATCTATCTACGTTGTCTATCTATCTATCTATCTCTCTACCTATCTATCTGTCCATCTATCTATCTATCTATCTATCTATCTATCTATTTTTCTACCTACCTACCTACCTACCTACCTACCTACCTACCTACCTACCTACCTACCTACCTAATCTATCTACCTACCTATCTATCTATCTACCTATCTATCTATCTTTCTTTCTTTCTTCCTATCTATCCTATCTATCCTATCTATCATATCTATCCTATCGATCCTATCTATCTTATCTATCCTATCGATCCTATCGATCCTATCGACCCTATCGATCCTATCGATCCTATCTCTCCTATCTATCCTATCTATCTATCTATCTATCCATCTATCTATCTATCTATCCATCCATCTATCTATTTATCTATCTATCTATCTATCTATATATCTATCTATCTATCTATCTATCTATCTATCTATCTATCTATCTATCTATCTATCTATCTATCTTATCTATCTATCCATCTATCCTATCTATCTATCTATCTATCTATCCTATCTATCCTATCTATCCTATCTATCCTATCTATCCTATCTATCCTATCTATCCATCTATCCTATCTATCCTATCTATCCTATCTATCCTATCTATCCTATCTATCCTATCTATCCTATCTATCCTATCTATCCTATCTATCCTATCTATCCTATCTATCCTATCTATCCTATCTATCCTATGTACCCTATCTATCCTATGTATCCTATCTATCTATCCTATCTATCTATCCTATCTATCTATCCTATCCTATTTATCTATCCTATTTATCTATCCTATCTATCTATCCTATCTATCTATCCTGTCTATCTATCCTGTCTATCTATCCCATCTATCTATTCTATCTATCTTTCTATCCTATCTATCTATCCTATATATCTATCCTCTCTATCCTATCTATCTATCCGATCTATCTATCTATTATCTATCTATCTATCTATCTACCTATCTATCTATCTATCTATCTATTTATCTTTCTTATCTATCTTATCTATCTTATCTATCTTATCTCTCTTATCTCTCTTATCTCTCTTTTCTCTCTGTCTCTATCGATATCGATATATATATATTATCTATTGTTCTTTCTATGTACACCCAGGATCGCCCCATTTCTTGCCCCATTTTGGTTGCTTCAGTCCTCGCTTGTCAGGTGCGTGAAGCCATCAAGCGAAATGGTGGATGGACAGATCCCGAGCCTGGGCAGCCTGGGAGTGCTGTTCTGTAAGTGGATTGTTTTAGATATTGCTACCCTCTGGTTATTTAACACTAAAAAAACACGTCCAAATCTGCAGGATACCCTCTGGCAATTTGACATAGCTATGGAACATCACCAGTTTTAATGGGTACCATCTGGTTATTTAACATAGCCATGGAAAATCAACCCATTTTTAATGGGCCATCTATTTCTATGGGCCATCTATACCATGGCTATGTTAAATAACCAGAGGGTAAATGGGATATAAGCCATATTTAATATGACCCGTAATATGACTCATGAACCTTATGGATAATATTAATATACGTAGTATATTAATAGATTTCATATGCGATATAGAATGGCAACATCGGATTAATCAACCCCCCCCCAGGTAGGTAGGTAGGTACCTTCTGGCTAGTTTTCTTGACCACCCCTTAATAATAAGCAACTCTGAACCATAAAAATTTGGATATGGGTTGAGTCAATAAGATCATCATAGAATTCTATTTGATTTCATAAGATTTGATACTCAAAACCTCATGAATCTCATCAGATCCCATTGGATTTGATAAGATTTGATACTTAAAATTTCATGAATCTCATCAGATTCCATTGGATTTGATAAGATTTCATTGTTAAAATCTCATAAATCCCATCAGATCCCATTGGATTTCATAAGGTTTAAGTCCTAAAACCCCATGAATCCCATCAGATCCCATTGGATTTCACAAGGTTTAAGTCCTAAAACCCCATGAATCCCATCAGATCCCATTGGATTTCATAAGATTTGATAATTAAAATTTCATGAATATCATCAGATCCCATTGCGTTTCATAAGGTTTAAGTCATAAAACCCCATGAATCCCATCAGATCCCATTGGATTTCATAAGATTTGGTACTTAAAATCTCATGAATATCATCAGAACCCATTGGATTTCATTAGGTTGGCATTAATTACCTGCAGCTATTTTGGCTCATTTTTCAGCTTTAGGGGAAAAGATTTGCTTGCTAAAATCTCACATTTCAGCATGGGATGGCAGTGATGGCATTACCTGCAGCTATTTTGGCTCGTTTTCAGCCTTAGGAAAAGAGATTTGCTTGCTAAAATCTCACTTTGCAGCACTGCTGGTTGATTAATTAGGTCCAGGCTTGTCCAGATTCCTATGAGGGAAGAGTGAGGAAACCACCATGCAGGAAACCTGTCCAGGGTGATGATTTTTATCAAGAATTTTGGATTAAAAAAATGGATTTCAGCACAGGGGGTTGCTTAATCATGTCCCAGCCAAACGGTTTATTAATCCTGGGGGACCACCTTTCTTTAAATTACAAAAATGATTAATGGGATTATTAATCCTAACTTGACATTAATATGAACCTTATGAACCTTATGAGATATTTAATATAGTTTAATATGATCCTTGAATATTTATACCCCTTAATCTGACCAGTGATATCACAATCGTTGGACTGGGAGATCCCCAGATTTTTTGGGCCATTTTATAAACCACCGACCCTAAGTGGATGCAGATCCAAATCGGCAGGTAATAGTCTTGGCGTTCGCTCGTATACAATTATCATGGTGATAGTCTTAGTGATCGGTAATTTATAGTGTATTAATTTATAGTAATATAGTGATCTTATACAATTAGTGTATTAAATACAAATTATAATCTGATGGAGATAATTTAATACAATTATCATGGCAATTATTTGCTTAGTTAGACAATTATTATGCACTGTATAGCACATAATTTAATACAATTAACCTGGTAATTATCTGCTTATTGATGATTTTTACCAGCGCATTTTTTATGCACTGCATGGATGAAAAAGACACCCTCTTATTCTTTCCTAAATATTTGGTAGTACATGGATTCATCGTATATCACACAAAAGTTAAACGTTTAGCAAGGGAACTACAAGAAGTCCTGCAAAACTCTTTGGAATATGGGGTATCAACCAACATTTCTAATTGGTATCAGCTACCCTCGCATAAACTAACATAGCTATGGAACATGTTATTTATGATAGATGATTTACCTATTAATTTTTTTTGATGTTCCATAGCTCTGTTACTTTGGAGGGCAATCAATTTTCAGTGATGACCTCACCAAGACCCGTTGCCCAAATGGGACACCATGGTAATCATACAGAATCATACATGACAATGGGCGATTCCCAGGCGTCTCTGTATGGATCCCAGGCGGGGACGACCAGAAATCAGGTCCTTCAGAAATGGGGTGATTTCTTCGACGACAACGTTTTGAATGGGAAACTTGTGGGTACCAAACTTTGAGACATGCAAACAATGACCCCTTGTTTTCTTAAAAACAACAAACTTGTGACAGAGAGGTCATTCAGTTGTTGATGTTTTCTCGATGCCTCAACTGTCATGGTTGTGAGGGTTACTGACTTACTAACCTGGCTTCATCTCACCATACGTTTTCATCATGTCCCCGTTTGAAAATGATTACGACTCCATGTGATTGATAATGATGTTTCCATGTTGTTGATTGACCCCTCCTTTGCCACTGGTCGTTATGATTGATCAAGGCTCCATAGTTTGAGTGATATCAGATTCTTGATGATATTTCATGAATTTCATGTTTCTTGATTACCATCCCATAATCAAACGTGGTTTGAAGGAATATCCCCCATGTATAGATTATTTTCCTGTCAAAGCTTCCATGATGTTTTCCTGTGAAAACTTCCATTATAGAATAGGGTATTTTCCATTGCCAGGTTCGATGGATGGTAGATACAAGTAGCGTTTTTGGTTTTCAGATCTCCCCATGCCATCCCGATATTTGCCAACCAGATCACATATCAGCAGTACGCCCAGGAAGTGAATTACTTGAAGCTCTTCTTCCGAAAGTATGATCTGGACAGGAACGGACGGACACCTGGCATCATTTGCTGCTGAAAGAAGGTGGTGGCCCAGCAGTTTTAATCTCCTTTGATTGGGTTATTAACGACCCATCTAGAATCTAGTATATATATATAGTGATATACATATATCAAAATAGATGTATCAAAATAGATGTATCACACAAACACTGCTAATTGCCTTGTAAGTATACTAAGGAAAGTCTATAGGATGTTTTTTTCTGCACTGTGTCTTGATTTCGACTGGGGGAGTTAGCGTCTGCGCTGTGACATTCTTTGCAAAAGATGCCATGGGAGCGCTAATCCCAGAGTTGAAGTTCCTTGAACACAAGTCGTTCTTGGGGTCCAAAGATGGTATTCCGTCAGATGGCTTTGAAGCTCTGGTGCAGGGCAGGAACAAATCTAGACTCTGCATGCTGTGTTTATCTTGGCGAAGTGGGAAAAATCACCGGACTCCAAGTGATCGTCGGTTGCTGAAACCTCACATAGAAACTTTCCGATAGGGAGACCATGGGATTTCCGCCGTGACGTTAGGCTTTAGCCATTTACCAGAAAGGGTACATAAGTGGGTTAATGGTGGTTAATGATGGTTAATGGTGGTTAGTGGTGAAGAATGGTTAATAACCACCAACCATATATATATATATACCCAGATTGATTCGCAATTGGACATTTGGCGCTATTCGTATCCGGATCAACAAGAAGGAGCTGGTTCAGTTGGTCACTGCGCTGCAAATTTCATGGGGCGAATATGTTTGTTTGAAAAAATGATTGAGTAGGTTCATGGGTTTTCTGTTTTGTGAATGGAGGTATGCACTAACTAGGGTATCTAAGATGCCATTTGAATGAGAGTCTATGAAAGATACTGATCATTTGCTTACTCATTTGCTTACATTCGCTTTCCGAACGCAGTTGAATTAGATCCCATCAGCGCAGAGTTGCTGCTCTTCGTTGCATGAAAACTTGTGGATTCAGGGACCATGGCACAGTTCGTCAGTTCGTCAAGGCATCCCTTTGCACATCATTGATAATGTCAACCCCAGATTAATAAACCACGGTTTATTAATTAGGGGATACTCCCCAAATAGTCATAATCTGATACTTAAATGGTATCCCCCCCAATTAAACAACCTAGGGGTTTATTAATCCAGGGTTGACATTATTTGTTTAATCATCCCAATCTGAAACTGATTAGCAAGAATGTGGGATACAGTAATCAGTTTCTCATGGTTGCTCTTTTATGTTGGACAGTGAGCTTTGCAAAAACTATTAGTGAGTATTTCAAAAGAAAGTATGCTGATCCCACATTAGAAAGGAAACGTGGGACAATCTCTGCAATGAACCATGTTTCGAAGCCACTTCCAAATCCTTTGCAGGACAATACCATTCAAAATTCAGAATTTATGTAATGAAAATCCGGGTTGCTGCAAGCTATTGTAGGTAAACAATTGCTGGTTGGTGGTTTGGAACATGTTTTATTTTTCATAATATATGGGATAATCACCCCAACTGACGAACTCCATCATTTTTCAGAGGGGTAGGTATACCACCAACCAGTAAACAATTGCCAATATGATTATCCATCATTAACCACTATTAACCACTATTAACTATTATTAGCCATTATTAACCAGTTCCATGATTATGATTCTCCAAGATTGCCACATCTCGGATGTTCATCGTCCCCTGTGGGCGCCCACGGTGCCACGGGATCGGCACAGGTGGAAGATGTGGTTCCCGAAATGGCTCATGAGCGGTCCATGCGGCCGCAACTCCTGACCCTTCGTCGCACTTCAAAAAAAGCGGGTGAGCAGTCCATGTCCAGACATGGAGTTGCATGCAACACATGGCAACAAAATCCTATACTAACAAGTGTTTGGTGTTTTGGGTTGTTTAAATGATGTTATTGGGACAATTGCTTTGTTTTTTTTTGGGGGGCGGTCACTATCAACAAACATGGGGTTTTCAAGCAGCAAAAATGAGGGGAGTCGATTCTTCTCGATAAGTGGCTTGATTTTCCCCACTGTGATGATGAAACAGTGACTGACTTGTTTGTGCGGCTGAAACTCTGCAGAATTTTGCTTGTTTGCAAAGTGGACAGCACATCTTGAGCCATAGCCATGTATCATCATGTATCTGGATAGAACCAACTGACTGTCGCCATCAAGCCGCAGTTTCAAATGCATATCAATCCATGGATTTTACCACGGATTTTACCATGGTCATCCCACATTTCAATTCGCTCGCCGTGTCCCTGAGGAGCCTCATGCGTTCTGTGGATGAAGAATCCAATGGCTTGAACCTGGAGGAGTCACGGCCGTTCCAGCCAGCGTTAAGTTAACGGGGAACGTTGTGGGTCCCAGCAAAAAGACCTGGGGAAGTAGGGATTGAATCCTAAGGCTGAGATTTAGCCCAGAAAAATCAACAAAACCTGGATACCAGCTACTTGATGTCAAAACCTGAGTTTTTTAAACCCCTGGCTATTGGGCAAGTTACTTATATAAATCAGTGCTATGCTTGATAACGACCATAGTAACAAAATGACGGGTTATGCATCATTGATCATGGTTTAACATCAAGAGTTGGTTTCACCAACCAATTAGGACCTCACTGCGACCGAAACCTGGAATCATGGTCAATAAGGGAAATCATCCCCAAATGGCCTTAATTCAAATATTCATGAATAAATGTTGCCCATTTTTGCCCATATTGACTTGGATCATATCCAATTTTTTATATTCGGCTGATGCGATTCTTTAGGAAGATGCGCGAGATCAGAGTCGCTTCTCCAACAAAAGGAGGGATCTCGTGGAATTGCATCGAATATTTGAAAAAAGTCGTGGCACCTGGCGTCTTGACTGGATTTCCCGCTCGGTGCATTGGAGGCCTGCTCGCAAAGCCTTTTTCACCTGCCGGCACCGACCCAAACTCAATGAGCAGATGGGCGACAGCTTCTCGAGGCCTTGATGGCCCACGTGAGACCGCTCTCTCGTTTTCACAGGACCCTGTTCAGGCTCCAAAAGGAGAAGCACTTCGTAGGCCTACCAACTACGACGCTCTTTCTCCAGCTGATCGGCGATGCATTTCCTTCACGTAAATCAAAATCCAAAACCAGACTCCTTGTTTAGCTGGAGAAAATATACTCTCATCTCAGTTCTTAAAAACCTTCATCTCAACTCTGCCCAAATATTAGGGATTCATCCAATCCAATTAAGTTTTCATGAAAATCCTGTAGAAAATCCAATTTATACAACTGAGGATGAAATTACTTTACTTCGTGTGATCCCCACCATGACATTTATACATTTTGTTACTGGCAAATCTTCTGGCATTCTATCTGACATATTTTCTGGCATTCGATCTGGCATTCTATCTGGCATATCTTCTGGCATTCTACCTGGCATATCTTCTGGCAGATGTTCTGGCATATCTTCTGGCATATCTTCTGGCATATGTTCTGGCATATCTTCTGGCATTCCATCTGGCATTCTATCTGGCATATCTTCTGGCAAATCTTCTGGCATTCCATCTGGCATTCTATCTAGCATATCTTCTGGCATATTATCTGGCAAATCTGCTGGCATTCTATCTGGCAAACATTCTGGCACTTTATCTGGCATATCTTCTGGCATTCTAGCATTCTATCTGGCATTCTATCTGGCATACCTTCTGGCATTCTATCTGGCATATCTTCTAACATTCTATCTGGCATATCTTCTGGCACTCTATGTGGCATATCTTTTGGCGTGGATACTCGCGGTTGAGGTCCGGCAGGGAACACTGGGCGTGGATGGTCGTGGATGAGGTCCGGCAGGGAACACTGGGCGTGGCTGGTCGTGGTTGAGGTCCGGCAGGGAACACTGGGCGTGGCTGGTCGTGGTTGAGGTCCGGCAGGGAACACTGGGCGTGGATGGTCGTGGTTGAGGTCCGGCAGAGAACACTGTGGATCGCGGGTCGCAGTTGGACGAGGACGACGAGGACGACGAGGACGACGAGGACGACGAGGACGACAAGGACGACAAGGATGACAAGGAGGACGAGGAGGACGAGGAGGAGAGGAGGAGGAGGAGGAGGAGGACGAGGCAGGAGTCAGGAGGAGGCAGGAGGAGGCAACTGACATAAAATCTAACAACCCTCACCTGGCAGGTGGGGAAAAATGGCTGGGATTTTTACTCAAAACTGCTGATAAACTTGCTGCTTCAGCCAGCTAACTTCGGGATTAAAACCAACAATCCTGGTGATTTGTATATATATAAATGTATATAGTTATATATGTATATTTATATATATATATATGCGTGCATTGACTATATGTTACATATCAATGATATAGACATAATATATAATAAGTATTGATAATATAGATTGCAGAAAATATTATAATGTATTTCACAGTGTACCTATACAAACACATATATATATAGTGCAAATAATGTAGCATGGAATACACATGTTTCAAACAGGTATTGGGGGGAAAAGAAACACATACACATAATATTTCAGACACACACACATATATATATATATATACAGCATACAAATATAGCCAATACAAATGAATATCAGCCGGACAAAACCTAGATAAAGCCTGGCTTAGTTGGCTACGTTGAAATTTATGGCCGTCGCATGATGTCAATGGAATAGCGATATGGATAGAAGTTGCTGGTAGCATATCTACATTCATACATGTGCGCACACCTATGTTTTGGCATGTACATGTTCTTGTAATATACAGGTGAATCCACCCCAAAGGCACTTGGTCTCCGGGCAATTTGTCAGTTGAACCAGGGGCATCCAACAGCTTCTGCTCAGTTGTCCCCGCAGCAAGGTATCCGTGTCACCCGTCAGGACAGCCAAATCTAGGTGAATATGTATAGGTTTCGGATCAATTTTCGTGTATACATATTAGATTCTGTTTTCGGTATATATTTTAAAGCATATTTATACATGCATGAAAGTACACACACAGTTGCATGCATGAATGATTTGGCTCTCCTCCATTTTTTCCGATCCAGCGCAGGATTTCTTGAAGCTCATGGGCTTGTTTCGCAGTTTCAAGGACAAGGAGAGGCTACGAAAAGAGCAGCTGGCGATGAAACCAAGCGTCGTTGGCGTTCCGGGGGTTCAAGATGGTTATTTTGGGGCACAAATTTATCGTCAAACGTTGGTCATGGTTGATGTGAATGCGTCACATGCAATCATAAACCAGTAAACCATCATGGTAATCATGGTTGATGTAATGGTTGATGTAATCATAAACCAGTATGGTTGATGTAATCATAATCGTCACATGTAATTATGGTTGATGGAATCTCACCAACCATGACTGGGGGTCATTTCACTCCCAAATAGGGTTTGTTTTTCCATGGAATACCCAATAGCAAACCTCTATTCGGGATGGGTTTATCACATTAATGTGGAAGCTCATGCTTTAGCGGCTAACCCAATTTTGAGAGACACCTTGGTAAACACAGCTCCGCTTGCACCTATCATGGGACCAGCCAAGGACTTGGATACGCCAAGGAATTGGATTTCCAGTGAACTAAATGGATATATTTCACCATAATTTTAGGGGCCCCATATCCCAACAAACATTGGGCTTACACTCTGGTAAACTAACATAACTATGGAAAATCACCATTTTTCATGGGAAAATTCTTTGTTTCTATGGCCATGTTCAATAGCTATAACTTGACATAACCACAGGGTAAAATACACTGGTTGTGTAGGATGCTCCGAAATTTCTCAGCTTTCCATAGTGCAAATCCCTATATTTGGATTCTTCATGTTTATGACCGTTCTTTATGGGATCATTGAGATGATGAGTCTATCACATTATGATCTATCATTTTCCCTAGGATTCTCAATGATCCTATCATTATCATCATGGTTTTTAACCATTATGATGTTTACAACCTCTCAATCGTATCTTTTGTTTTGCCCATTATGATCCCTATCATTATCGCTATGATTCTCCCACATTCCATAGGCTAACTATGATCCCACATTCCATGTGTTAAATTATCCCATAATATCACTATCCTTATCATTATGATCCCAATATCCCATGCAATATCCCTATGATTATCCCTATGGTTATTTCATATTCCACGGGCTAGATATTTTTATCCCTATGATCATTCCTATCTCTATCCTATGATTATAATCCCTATTTTCCCTTTTTTTATCATTATCATTATCATACTATTATTTTGATATTATCGTCATCCCTATTATAATCCCATCATCCAAGTTGTAAATCCTATCATCCCTATTATAATCCTATTATCCTATCCTTTGATGATTCTCCCTTTTTTTTATAGGCTAAACATGGCTAAACCCCATCCATCGAGGATGACTTTCCTGAGGCAATGGGCCATCCGTGACGCCGGCTTCCAGCCCCAGGAGGTGGCCGACTTTCGCGTCCCTCGCTGTGACTACCTGGGTGACTTTGGGGTGATGTCATGGTGTGTCATGGAGATATTAAGTAGATATTCAACGGTTATATATATATATAACTATATATGATGAGATGTCATTGGGATATACAGTATCTATTATAGTTATACATATATGTGTATTTATTGATCTATATATATATATATATATATGTGTGTGTGTATTTATATATATATAAAAATGTGTGTGTAGAACGGTTTATTATAGTTGAGTTAATGGATAATGTGATGATACCTAAGATGCCAACGTGAACTTAACAGATTAATGGAAATTCATGGTATGAGAAGACCTAGTGACTTGGTGGGATATTGGATATACCCTTTGGTAATGACTAACAAAGCTATATATATATATATTGAGAATATCCAATTTATAGTTAATATTTACTTATTAAAAATGGTGAAATCCCATAGCTACGTTAAATGTACCACAGCTATGTGAGATTACAAGAGCTATGTGAACCCAGAGGGTAAGCCATTAATCTACCCAGTAATCTAAGTGGGCGAGTTTATTTTGGGAAATCCACATCAAATCTTCGTTTTGTCCTCATTTGATCCATATGTTGGTGCGAATTCCTTATCAAATCCTCGTTTTATTCTCATTGTGATTGCATAATGCGTTTCAGTTTGCTATGGACATGCATGAACAGACCCTTTTTGGTAGGTTCATCATCGAACAAAATGGACCGTTTATACCATAGCAAACTGTGAAATTACCGGAGGGTAGACAGTGAATAGTAACCATATGAGACAACCCAGGAACCCAGGATTATACGGTTCATATGATGTAATGAATTTTAGGGTTATAAGCCACTGATTTGGGATGCACATCAGCAGCAATGGGAATTTTGAATAGACTACACAACGACTGGTGAGTGTGTGTTGTTTCTTCGGCTGGCCCATTTTTAGGAAGATAAATTCAGCAGGGTGATTTTTGAATGCAAATGGAATGGGTATTGCTTTTGATTATGAACATGTCACAAGTGAGGCACCTACTTAGATGGGACATGGGATTAGTTATATAACTGGTTAGTCACTGGGTAATAGACCACTATATCCCAAGGATAATGCAGTTACTAACTAGTTAACTAACAAATCATGGGTCATTTAAGAGTACCTGCGCGAAGCAGTAAGTGCTGGAACCAAGTGGATAGAATGTTTTTGACCACCCATTTTTGACCAGATGTGGCTTAGGGTCACATGTTTGTGCCCAACAACAGGTTTGTGAAGTGTCGAAAAATTGCCAAATTTGGAGGTATTTGGAGGTCCGGTGTTTGCATGTAATTGTATGTAATTGATACATATACAAATATATATATATATATATATATGTACTCATATACATATACATATATATATATATGCATATTTATATATATATACACCTACTCGTACGTAAGCTACGTAGGGGTATATATATATATACATACACATTTATATTATATGTAATGGGTAGATCAACCTATCCAGGTGTGATCTTAACCGTTTGCATGCTTTGACCCATGCCGGCATAATATAGCTGCTGGCCTCTCTGAAAAGGCAGCTGAAGGAGAACCAGATCACTTGAAGATGAGAAAGATGGTTTTATTTGCGGACTGGCATGGAACTCACGCGTCCAATGTTGTTGTGACTGAAGATCTGCTCGTGGACTGCTTTTTGAGCCATGTTTGGCGGAACCCTTTTCCATCGAAGAAATTCAAAGACAAAATTGTGAAATCTCCTGAGCTTGAAGACTCTTTTCGTCACACATGTCCGGCCTATTTTCCTCAGTCGAATTTGGGGCGTCCCTTTTCGACAGGGCCGAAATGTTCAACAGGCGTGATGAACATCTTTGGATAGCTAAATCCGCGTTGGAAGTTAGCAAATTAGGCCGCTTTCTTGAAGGAAATAGCCAGGTTTCTCGAGCTGCATCCATTCCGACCTGGAAAGGACCCATCGATCTGCGAAGGATAGGAGAAACGCTGTGCGTCAGATGCCCTGTTTACTTTGACTTATTGGGTTCACATGAAGAGGTCTTCGGGTTTGTCAATTTGTCCTGGGAGGACAAACTGATTGTGTGCAGTAGATGTGGCCACTATGGGCATGCCAAGCAGTTTTAGAGATGAGACCCCGATGGAGTCAAATGGCGTGCAGTCATTTTCTCCAATAGAGGAGCCAGGAGTCCACGTCCTATTAGCGGACCCTCTTTTGGAAGACAAAGTGAACGCTCTCGAGCAAAGAATGGCGCCTGTGCTCAAGGCTCTTACTGACATGACCAAACCATAGATAGGTAAACTGGTAAACTCACAAATCATAGCTGGAATGATGCAGAATGATCCATAATGAGTTGGAAATGTGATTTGGAAGTTAAACTGGTAAAACCTTTGATCCCATCATGGTATGACTTCCAAATGGGTCCATGATTGTGAGAAGAATGAGTCATAGATGGGACTCAAAAGCGAGCAGGAACAATGCGATGAAAAAAAAAATGGTTTTAAGTTTTAAGTTGTTTTCTTCGCGGGCCCACGCCGGTTATTTATAGGATCCTATAGGATCAAAAACACGATTTCAAGATGTATCCATGACGAGATACATTTTCCGGACGTTCCTGCCAAAGATTTGGTCCCTTCAACTAGCAACCAAAAAGATAGAGTCATGACATGGATGATCATTGTTTAGTGAATCCATCAGCAAAATTTGTTTAGTAGGAATTGGTGTTATGATCATTCTTTTAGTCAGTCCCATGACACAGATATCATCCTTCTTTTAGCAGGAATTGTTGTTGATGACGAAGGATTATATCTGATGGAATTCATCCTTCAGTGTTGTTTTAATTCATCCTTCTCAGTGTTTTCTGACACAGATATCATTTCCTACATGGAATCGTTGTTGGCAGAAATCTGATGACGACTGCCATGGGATTCTCAGGAACTTTTCCTCAACTCCTTGGAGAATTCTGAGGACCAACTGCAGTGTTTTGTTGTAAGGGGAAAGGGATGATCACAGCGGATGATCAGCACGGGGCAACACCATGCTTAAGCATGGTTAATAATGGTTATATATATATATAAGAGTTGATAATGGATGATAATGGTTAATAATGGTTAATAATGGTTAATCAATTCCATTAATCATGGTGAATAATTGTGAATAATTAATGGTGATCAATGAAATTGGATTGGCCCATTTAGAGATTGCTACATTATATTAAACCATCAGACATTGTGATTTTCAGCAGATGGTAACTCGGAAACCATATGCCCAGAAAAAAAAAAGTAGCAAGGTATGGAATTTGCAAAGTGTTTGGTGGATTTGTTTGCCCTGCCCTGGGGATCCAAAGATTGCTTTTCAAGATCAATGATGAGGATGTCCCTGAACCCCTTACTGTATCAAATTGTCACAATGAGATTGGATCTCTAGGGTAAAAAAACCATACAATTTGGCAATAAGCAATGGAACATATACCATTTGCAGATAATTGCCCGATTAAAACCTCCATGGATAGGGGATTTGCAATTGCCATCGATCTGAGGAGGAAAATCCAACCTGTTGTGATCCTCACGTGTGATCGCCCAGCCATGCCTGTCCTGGAAGAGGGACCAAGTCAGCTAGAAAACAGCGATTTCTTTTGCAGATCTTTGAAGAGAGCATCAGCAAATGGGGGTGTCTGAAACTAGGGTAACCCTTTAAAAAATTGTCTATCAGCAGTTTCCCTCTTAAAATTGCCACTTGAGGTATGCAGCATTTTCAGGCACAACCAAATGTCAGATTGTCTTTTCCTTACCGGGGCTTGCCTGCAGGACATGAACTACCCCACATTCTCGCACATGATCAGTGGCATCACACCGCTTGGAAAATCTTTAAGTCAGGACTGGGCGCCACACGGGAAGCGATCAAAAAAAAGTCTCAAGATCTGGGCTTTACCCGTGAAGAATGATGTTGGGCTGAACAAGGGTGACATTGATTAAGGACCTGGTATCATGTTGCAATTGTAACCTGGAGAATGGTTCCAAATGAGCATCTCGAAGAGAATCTGGCGTGCAGAAGACTTAAACTGAGTGAGACCAGGAAATATGGCTAACATTGCAATTCGCTGCTGCGTCCCATATTTGAACCAGATCGATGTGATCGTCAGAAAATGCCCAAACCTACATGTTTCCGGCTTTGATCCTGATTTGCACACGTTCTTTAGCCCAAAAAAATATTCGAAGTATGTCTGGTTGGTGGTTTCAAACATGGTGTTTCCCATAATCTATGGGATGTCATCCTTCCCATTGACTTTCATGTTCTTTCAAGATGGTTGAAAGCACCAACCAAATGTGCCCTTGTCACCTCCCAGGGAGGACCTGGTCCGTTGTCACTGTCAGGAGCTGGAGAGGATGTTCCATGAAACCTGCGCGCCACGACACGAAGCGGATTTCCCGGACTTCCTGCTGTTGATGAAGACCCTGCGACCTGGAGATCTGTTAACAACGGGGCGGTTGAGATCTGTTGATGGTGAGTTATTTGGGTTGAAAATGTAGATGTGTTGTTGGGGAATAGAAGGTAATCAGAGTTATGCTTTATAGTTGAATATCGTTGCAGATAGTTTCATTTTCCATAGATTATCAACTTACTATCTTCAACTATATATGAACTATGTTACACATTGTTACACTATGTTCAACTATAGTGGCAGTTTTTTGTATGCCTCAGTGATGCTTCACCATGGTTGATTTGAAGATTGTATGGATATGTTTAAATACGCACAGTATATTTCATATCTGCGGTATCGATATATATATATATATTTATACGGTAACGACATTAAAATATGTGGAGGGCGGGCCAGACCGCGAGGCCCAGGAGGTAGTATAAAATACCAGTTCGTATATTTAAATGTAGTTATGTTTAAATGAATTGGATTCCGTATGTTTAAATGGCCGGGCGGGCCAAGGAAAACCCTCCCCAGAGGTAGTCTAAAATACCTGTTCGTATATTTTTAAATCCGTATATTTAAATGTAGTTACCGTATATATACATAGAGAGAGAAAGAGATATCAAGATTTGAAGATTCACTTTCACGATTTGAAGACTTGGTTTGCTTATGTTTGTTTGTGGGAAACCTTGCCGCATTGAAAGACGAAAGACTTGGTATATTGATATTGTTTGGCTGGGATAGTCACATGGCGTGGTGGGTCTCAGACTCACTTTATTTAGTAAGGTTGGAGCAATTATGAACCGCGCTTTTTCACTTGTAACGACGTTGCACCAGGGAGCGTTATATCCTTCATTTTGGCGGGACCTTTGTTGGTGTGGGTTACCCTTGGGTACTGAACTGTGCTCTGTGACATAAGCATGACTTTAGATAATCTTTTTGGAGATTATGTGTGAATTTGTTGGTTGATTAAAAAAACAGTCAATTTGATGTTTTGCAATCATTTCATGATGTTCCCATGCTTCATAATTACTCTAGTTCACACCCCATGTCCCTCAACCTCTCACCCTGTTTTGCCCCAAAAGGATCTTCCTTTGATGGAGCTTAGTTCCGGCACATGTTTCCGATCTGCGTCGGTTTGCGACGGTAATCCTCTGGGAATCAAACATTGCTGGCCTAAACAATTCCAGTCTTCGCATGGCAAAATCATGTGTAAATGGGTCAGAAAGCAGAGGGCAGATCCTCGAGAACTTTGATATGTCATTTCTGAGTTGTTTTTTCGACTATCACCTTGAAAAAAAACAATTTGTTCATGGTTGAATCTCCATGATCTCGATGTTTGTCAAGTCAAGCCCCTTTCATCTCACTAACACCAGGGTCTTATTCAACTGTTTCAGGCTGGACAAAGACTTCGGGAACCTGCGCGAGAAGAGTAAGAAACGCTTGGCCAAGGGCCGGCGCTGATTTTTCCGGCGCTGCGACGGGACCTGGCATCACAGCGCAGCTGACACCGGGAACCTCCGGGAACCGGGACCGATAGGGATTCAGTTCAGCTGGAAGCGAAATGACGATAATGAATAATGTGGTACCCTCTGGTAAACTAACATAACTTTGGAAAATCACATTTTTAATATGTTTATATAATTCATTTATAGTCTATAAATGGCAATTTTCAATAGCTATGTTAGTTTGACAGAGAGTAAACCGTATGAAATATACCATCCAAAAAATTAGCATCCATTTAGCATCCCGGCATCGGGCTGCAAAAAATGTTGGACCGACCCGAAGTGATACGAAGAATTCCTTGGTAGCTGTCACGTCAAGCCGGAAGGAATGTTGACGAGTCTTACTTTTTGGGGGACTCCAAATTATCTGATTAGTTAATACTTCTTGGAAATCCAATGTTTGACATACAGATACTAGTATCTACAGCCTTAGCCAAGCTTGTTATCCGCGAATACGTTGCTTTTTCCTGGTCTGTCGCAAGCTCGAATTTGCTGCCGTGGGTCACTGAAGGTGATACCACTTGCAGGGCTCGTTTTTGGGCACGGACTCCCAAAGATGGAAAGTGCTGAAATCCAATTTGTTGTTGGTTTTTTGAGGCTTTTTCCAGCAAAATACAATTCACTAATTTTCATGAATTCATAGTCAAGGGTTCATGTTAATATGTCTTAATGTACCAAATATATGGTTCTTGCTGTATGGGTCGCTTGTTTGTTTCTGAATATATTCCTCGTGCAGTGCGTTTCGCAATGCGCCATTTGGCCGAAAGCGGCCCCGAAAGATCACCCCGCGATTCAGAGGGTTAAAATGGTATGCTGGGAATCGTTTACCATGGGACATTCTCACCCCGGCAAGCCGCACAACTTACCCTCTGGTAAACATACACAAACTATGGAAAGATCCACCCTTTTTAATCGGTAAATCAACTATTTCAATGACCATTTTCAATAGCAAACTGTTAGTTTACCAAAGGGTACTGAATATGAATGGGTGTGTGGTTTCAAAATGTTGTAAACATCTTTCGTTCTACTGCTGTTTTTGTTTTCGCCCTAAGGGTTGAACAGTTGTGATCATACGGTGGGCACATTAAACATCACCGGGCCAGCTGTTCTTGACTTAAGTTATGTATCAACAAAAACATGATTTAAGATACGTTCAGTGTTGTAACAAGCAACTGATCTCCAACAACCCCCAAAATCCATCGTTGTTCAGACCTTTGGCCTCCATTGTTTTTTGTGATTTAATCCTCGGTGTCGCCTAATCATTAAGACTTGAGCGAAAATCACTCAATGATGTGTATCCAATGAATATATCCAGTCCAATCCAGTAATACCCCGGACCCAATGCTAATCTGCCGCAACAATTTCACAATTTCACACAGATCCTTTAAGCTGCATCAAGATTCATGTTTTTTTTTTTTAAATGCAGTATTTTTTAGTAATAGTAGGGATCCAAGATCTGAGTTGTTTCATTCCCAGAATTGGATGATTGAAATAATCCAGTACACCCCTAAAACTGGATGACAAAGAACATGGTGACCGGTTTCGATTTTCCCGGAAAGACCTATCCATTAGTTCATTGTTATTTATGTTAACCTTTGTTGAAAAGATCAGATGATAACCATGAATCACAACCAAACTAAATCATAATTTCAATGGATTTGAAGGGGACACCAATGGGAATTCCAGGATCCTAAAATGGAGGTACTGTACCATATAAGGCCATATGTTGTGGGGATATTCCCTTACATAGGCCTTAGGTACCTCAAATCAATCGGTTCCTGTTGCATGGCCATTGAGGGACATCTTCACCGGGTTTCCCATGGGGTTTTCCCGGGGATGAAATTCACCGGGGTCCCTGGAACCAATCCGAATTGGATGTCCGGTATACCCATGATATTGGTGATATACCCATTATATGCCCATTATATGCCCATTAGATACTGGGATTCCCCTACTATAATCCATTATAACTCCTTTTTTGCCCATTGGATACTGGAGTTTATCCCTATATTTGATTTCCATTCGCCAATCCATTTCATTATAATGATCATATGCCCTTTCTATGCCCATTATATACCCATTATATGCCCCCTGAAGCTTTCTCGGTATCTCGTTCGCAGGTGAAGACGGCGCGCAGCAAGAATCATAGCATCCCTGAAGCCACCCTGGTGCGGCTGTGGGGCCTAGACAAACCTCCAGCGATCGGCAGGGGATGGTCGATGTTGGGAAATTTCTGGAGATCCCATGATTTATTCAATGGGAATTTCATGGTCCTAAAATGGAGGTACTGTACCATATAAGGCCATATTTTATGGGGATATTCACTTACATAGGCCTTATATAGGCCATATATATGGTAGGTACCTCCAGTTTAGGATCCTGAAATTCCCATTGATTTATGGATGATTTTCCCAGCCAAGCTGCCAAGCTCCATTGCGTTCGGATGGTTGGTGTTTATTGCCACGGTTGATGACAGCAGTTCTTTGCAAATCGATGACGGCAATGATGGCAGATCGTTTTTTTTCCCGAAAAATGTCGACGTGGACTTTTGGAATGGAATCATCCCTCACAATATGTAACACCCCCCAGAAACCATGGTTTCGTAGGGACCATCATGGGGGTATGACCCGATGGGATTGAAGAACTGCCTTGATGTGACATCCAGGAGGTGAGGTGCGGGAACACCAACGGGTGAAAGGTAGGTACCCTCTGGTAATGACTAACATAGCTATTGAAAATTGCCATCGAAATAATGATTTACCCATTAAGAATGATGATTTTCCATAGTTATGTTAGTTTACCAGAGGGTACTCTTGTTTTTTTGTTGCAAAAGAAAGGCAATGAAAGGCACTTCGCAGCTGGCAAAAGACAAATGGGTGAATCCAGGATTGTGCATGAAAGATCTCGAAGGAAACCAATCGGCGGAGCCGACTACGTGCATCCAAGTTGGTGGCTGAACTCGGAACCAACTAGTTCTTAACTGAGGGAACCTCACCATTGTTGGCAACTACAGTAGATTCCTGCAAACATCTAATCACCTGGAATCCGAATGATTTGTGGATGGTTCAAGCGTGAATTGGGTGAGCAGATTAAGGGATGGGGCAGGGGTCATCCTAAAATGGAGGTACTGTACCATATAAGGCCATATTTTGTGGGGATATTCCCTTACATATATGGCCATTGATCACCTGGAATCGAATTCTTCTATGGTTTTTCCAGAATGATTCATTTTCCAAAGCATTTTTTTGGGGTCAGATTCTCTCATCGCGTTGCGCCGCGCCCAGGTGGATGACGCAAGGCTTCATCGGTTTGAAGCACATCCACGGCACGGATGGCCTGGATTCAGGGACGATGGTTGGAGTTCACAGCCTAAGTGGTTGGCAAACTAAGAAACAAACCAGGGTTCCATAGGAAAGTGCTGTTCACCACATTGTTCCACATGGTGGTAAACTATGGTAAACTATCCCTGATAGATGACTAACTATCACTGTAAGATAGATAACTAAGATAGATGTGGGAAAAAACACGTGTTCCATAGGAAAGAGGGCGTCCACAAATGGTGGGTTTTCAATGGGTTTAGTTTACAGGAGGGTAACTGGTGATCGTTAACGGTGAAGGTTTAATCAACCATGAACTATACCCTCTGGTAAACCAACATAACTATGGAAAATCACCATTTTAAATGGGAAAACCCATTATAATTGGCCATTTTCAATAGCTTTTTCTATGTTTACCAGGCCGGGTACCCACAGCAAACGATGACCTGTGAATTCACCAGGTGCCTCCATGGCCCCCATGGCCCCCATGCGCTAAGGTCAGGACATCATCCACAGAGACTTGAAGAGCGAAACTTGGTACCGGGGGCCGCCTGAGGGTGCTCAAACTCGTGGTCGAAATCGTACCAGGAATGTTTTGCAACTTACACATCTATACATACCTGACATTGTTTTCGAAATGAACATGAAACTCGATGTGCCTGTGTGAATGGTGGCCATTCTGTTGTGACGGCAGTGTTTCTGGAGGTTGGTGAAACACCAAGCGCCTACGAAAGACCAAAACCTGCGGAGTTTGGTCTTGGATCTTCCCTGATCAAAGTCCTCACCGCCTTGAAAGGCACAGGTCAAAATTGGCAAGACATGTATGGCAACTACACACACCTTGAAGATTGTCCTACTTGCATTCCCATGATTTTTTGTGATATTTCAATCGAACAGCTACTGTAAATCAACTTGCGACACCCTTTGGTTATTACTTATTTCACATAGCTATGGAAAATCACCATTATTCATAGATAAATCATCATCAATCATCACATATATCCCATCATCCCATGATTCTCCCATGTAATTCCAATTAGGCACAGTCTTTTGCAGAGCCAGCACGGGCTGTGACGGTTCATGCCCTTCACCATGTTGAATAGTCAGCCCAAGACCAGTTTTCCCAAGAAGTGATATAAAACATAGACACTATGTGGGTTGCTTTCACCCCACAAATCATGAATAATCATCATTTTGGTTGCTTTTCTCCCAATGAAACCCTATAAATCATGATTTTTCTTGGCTTTTCTCCCATTTTTATCTCCAAAAAAGCCCTTTTTGCCCGCAAGCAACGGCGGGCGTTTCCGCTGGCACCGGCATCTGAGCCAAGGAGAATCTCTTCTTGGATGGTGATCTTCAGCATCTCCAAATCGGCGACCTGGGCATCGCCTGTGCGTCACGTGGCGAATTCGATGAATAACTCAGAAAAAAAATGGGAAATATATGGAAATATCATGTATAACTCCAGTATTATGATGTATTATGATCCCAATATGATCCATGTATACAGTATTCACAAAAAAAAACGGGGGGGGAAACATATATGGAAATATCATGTATAACTCCATAGAAATAGATGGTTTACCGTTCTGAAAAATGGATAAAATGGTGACTTTCCATGGCTATGTAACAAATAAGCAAATGGTATCATAATGATTACTGGTTGGTGGTTTGGAACATTATTTTTGTTTTTCTATAATATATGGGATAATCCATCCCATTGACTAATATGTTTCAGAGGGGTTGAAACCACCAACCAGTCATATATAACTCCAGTATTATGATCCCAACATGATCCATGTACATCCCAATATTTTCGGACAGTTTTCCAATTATGATCCCAGTATTCTCCATCTCAAACATGACAAACCATAACTCCAGTCTCAATGATTGTTCAAGTATTAAATGATATAGATATCTATCTATAATCCATTTATTAACCACGGCCCAGGCCGTGCAGTCCTTGCAGTCGCAACGAGCCAAGGCTTCAGGCTCCAGCGACCGTCCAGCTTGAAAGCAATGTGGTGCCTGGAAATGAAGACAGGGTGATTTTCGCAGTGTTGGGCTTGTGGTTACATGGTGATGATGGGATGTTACACCCAAGATGTTGGTTTTATGACATGTTAAAAAGGAGAATAACAGATGATAATGTAACATATTACGCAACATATTACCATGTTAATGATTACCATGTTACATCAACAATTACCATGTTGAATAATAGGAATGATGAGCATTGGGGTGTTTGTTGTGGTTAGAACCAACTAACAACATCGCCATGAGTTGGGATACAACCACTACAACGATGGTTGTGTATCCAATGAGAACTGGAACTGCACCTCCAAATAAGCACCAATCATAGGGGCATTTGATGAAGCAAAGAGGGAGAGGTATTCCGAATTTTCCCTTCGATAGTTGCCTTACGGTGAAAGGAGATGGCTATTTGCCATTTTTCTTGAATGGTGAAGTGCATAAAAAGGCGACTTTTTCAGCGAAAAAAGTCACCAGATGGTGATTCAATGTTTGCTCAACCACTTGGCTGCTGACTGCAACAAGACGATGGTGCACCGCAGCTGTGCGTCTCGTTCCCATGGGAGAGCAGTTCCAGACGCCTCAACGGGGCAGACGGAGCTGCCTTGCGCAGTGGGCTGAAGAGAATGAACGCCTCAGAGAGGATTGGTGGCAGCGGTTGGGGCAACGGTTGCTGCAACTGGTTGGGGAATCCTAAAATTTGATGATTCATGATGATTCATGGAATATGACGGGTATGATTCTGGAATGATTTTCCATTGCCATAGCTATGTTAATTTACCAGAGGGTATTTGCTGTTTTGTACATTCGGAGCCATCTGCTGATTGGTGTATTTTCCCTGGCTTCCACTGGCGTTCTGAATGCCATGTGTGTGTGTGTCAAAAAATGAAAGAAGAAGCTGGATAGGGCCTGCGATTCAGGGCCGCCACATCAATCCGGGGCTTATTTTGTGGTCCAGATATCTAAGACCTAAGATAATCAAAGTACTGTGTCAGATCGAGTCCGCTTTCATAAGGAGGTCCAAGGTGTGATTCTCGGATATGGGTTGAGAAAAGTGCCACATGGCTACTTGCCAAAGGTGCCACAGACCATGGGTCAGAAGCTATCTGGGCATAGCCCCCAAGCCATGGACAATGGCCACCACAAGAAGACCAACAACCACATGTATGCAAGGGCAGCAAAGATGACCACCGTGACCATTGCTAAAAACTTCATGAGCTTGCTGGCAGGTGGAAAAAAAAGATAATTTGTTTTCGAGAAGGCCTCGCCCTGGACTCTGGACTCTAGACCCTCCACCTATCACAACAAATTCTTCATGTGTAAATCTTCAGATGGCCCCATGAAATATGGCGATGCCGCATTCCTGGAATATACTTCGGGATCAACACTGCAACAGTTTCATTGGCAGGGCAGACTATGAAACGCTCCCATCAAAACAAACAAAGTGAACGTTTTTTTCTTGGAAGGGCAGTTCCAGTGAACTAAGTGGATAGATTTCACCAACAGTTATAGGATGTTATATCCCAACTTACAATGGTTTATTGGCCCATGGCTAGACCGAAACCTACCAGCCCCGTCTACCTGGGCAACGCTGGGATTCGCGAGGTGGGCACCCCTGACTACCTGAGCCCTGAAACCTGCAGCATGGGCATCCACTCCAAAGCCAGTGACCTCTGGGCCATGGGATGTGCGCCTTGCCGATGGAGGGAGCATGGTGAAAAGATGTGAAAAGATCTTTCCTTATTTAGTTACTTAGTTTGTTCCCTATTTTTTGAAATACCTTTGGTAAACTAACAGTTTGCTATGGAAAATGACCATAGAAATACAGTAGTTGATTTACCCAATACATGTTCTGGTGGTTTGGAACATCAATTTTTTCCATTCAGTTGGGAATGTCATCATCCCAACTGACTTTCATATTTTTCAGAGGGTAGTAGTTTGTTCCTATGTTTTAAATAGATTATACATACGATTATCCTGGAGATGGCGATGGAGAGAGAGATACGATTTTATTTATTTTTATAGAAGATGTAACGTTTCTGCCCTCTGGTAATTTCACATATGGCCCTATACCTACCTATTAGTTCCTATTACAATATCCATTGCTATCCATTGCTATTTCTAATTACCAGAGGCTAGCCTGGTTCTGTGTGGGGCAATAACGGCCTATCAATGGAATGATTTACCCTCCCCCCAACTAACATAGATATACATAGACCCTGAAACTATATTATGAACATCATCTTTTTTTTCGTGGAAACAAATCTTCCAACCCTCGATCAATGGCAAGGTCTATGATAATGCAATGGAGGATAAGGGAAAATCTATGGTTGAAAGTTGAAACCAGTTTTTTCCCCACCAATCATGGACGGATTCCCCGAGCCCTGGGACGCCGGACCCTGAGGTGCTGTATGAGCTCACTGCCCTGAAGCTCCCGTTCTATGTGTCTCAGCAGTGGGCAATGACAGTATAATTATACATATATTACATATATATATATTTTTTTTTTAAAAAAAAAATGATATACATTTCTGCAACAATACAACTGCAACAGACCTCCTGTCCTCGCATGGTGGCGGTGATTGTCCACCTTCGAAACACATTTTTTCCACAAGCCTTTCATGTCTGGAATCCTGAGCTCCTCCCCAAAAGCTGACCCCAAAGGGCTGATGGAGGGCGCCATTTTGATGACGAAGGAATTGCAGAAGTTGTGGTGAGCTAAACAAGATCTTCGGATGGGCCAGAAGCGCGCGATATTCTAACACTACATCCAGGGAAAATCATTGTTATATAATATAATATATATATATACACGTAAAAAATAAGGTGTGGCTGTTTTTTTTTGTCATCCTCATGTTTGAATATGTTTGAAAGTCAAATCATAGTCAAATCTATAAAGTTATTTGCTGGTTAAAAATCCCAATTGTTTATGGTTAAATCCCCGAGGTTGCTCTTTAAACAATTCTATTTACTTACAAACCAGCATTTTTCCTAGATGTTCCTATGATTTTCCCAGCTTCAACCCTCCATTTATAGTTGTTTTCCCATATATGTTCCATCAAATTTGTAGAAATGAGCAACCAATTGTGGACTTTTCCATGTTTTTTTGGTTTGGTGACTTTTCTCTCACATTGTTTTGCCATGTTGGATTTCCATGGATTTCCCATATTTTTCCAGCCGGTTTTTCCCATGAAAAGCCCAGCCCAAAAACGGAAAAAACGGTGCATCGTCCTGTTGAGGCGCCAACTCTCCACGAGCTGCTGCAGGACATCGCCCGGAAGCGCGCACCGCCGCTGCCGTCGACCTACTCCCATGAGTTGGCCGAGAGCTATGGCAGCATCATGTGCCATGGCGCCATGAGAGTCTTTTTGTTGGTGGTTTAAGGATGTTTAAGGATGGTGGTTTTGATATGGGATCAGTGGATTTTGATGGGATGTTATGGCTAAAAAAGGAGGGAATATCGATTTAATGGATAAATATGGATGATGTTGTGGACTTTTGTGATATTAAGTGGGATGATTGGTTGGTATGATAACTCGCTAAAGTAATGGAGATATCAACCAAACATGAATCATATCGCCAAGGGGAAAATGATGTAAATATTGGCACAGGTAAAGGTACATATAGACATATATAGACCCCTCCCGGGACGGATTTATCTTGGGTCAAGTCTCCCAAAAGTGGTTTTCACTGGGGAAACGATTTGTGAATACTGTGAGTTTGCATAAGTATACCCTCTGGTAAACTAAGATAACTAAGATAACTACGGACAAGCACCATGTTTTATGGGTAAATCAACTATTTTGGTTAGGCCATTTTCAATAGCGAATTAACGAATTGTTAGTTTACCAGAGGGTAATCCACAATGTGATGCCACAATGATCCCTAAAATGTGATGCAGGACAAGCCGTGGAAATACAAAGCACAACAAAGGGGATCTGGCTGCTGCGTGGCTTTTAGAACCTGTTAACTACCTGTTATATATATATATATTGTTTTGTATATATATATATAATTATTATGTGTATATATATATATATAACCCCATGCGCTAACCTATACAGTTACATCCAGTTCTGAACGCTTCAGAAGCTTATTGTGATCGAAAAATGTCATTGGGCCGTTTTTGAGGTCCCAGAATCGCAACAAGCGGCCGTCGTGCAGAGAGGTGCTCTGCATGCAGCCCTTTCTGGAGTCACTGCAAGTGCTGCAGGATCCTTGGCAGCAGCCGCAGTTGGTTTGTTCCGTAATTTCAAAAAAGAGAACAGTAAAATATCACTAAAATAAAGTTATACAATAGTATAATCGACTTTTCTATAGAGGAGCAAGCCTTTGTTTTGGCCGACACCGATGAAGAGATGGACATGGAAATGGGGCTGCCCACATCTACGGTGAGGGTGAAGAGCTTCCGTATGCGGGAGGCGTGACACTGTCGGCGAAAAGGGCGGACAGATTTTCCGCGCATGTCGGCCACTTGGGGCCCGGAAAGAGGTCTGAGACTGAAGCCTTGCTCAGATCCAGCACGCGTTTTGGCGGCAGAGTCCCAGATGTAGTAACACTGGCACGGTGGTGCTTCGGCTCTTCTATTTCAACCATCACTATACATGTTATATATATATATATGTTTTTTATATGTATATATATACATATGTATATATATATATTTATGTATAACAATTTCCATTTTACTATTTAACGCAAAAAATGACGGTTAAAATGATGGTTGGCCCACATTGCTTTGGGGTTGGAGCCAAAATTTGCCCTTCAAGCACTTCTGAGATTGGTGGCAGGCAGTTTCTTTGGGCCTCTTTCCAGTTTTGAAAGCTTTTGGGGTAAAGAAAAAAATCGGGACTTCGTGTACGGAGTGGGTGAGTTGGAGGTACGGCCTTGCTAAGCAGACACGTGCCTTCCTTTGACAGTGGACAAAGAGTGTCGCCCAAATTGGATGTTAAGGAGGTGACTCGGAGAGTTATTGTACCACCTTCCAAACGGCTTGCACTATCCATAGCTTGACCACCGTTCGCATATGTTCCTGATAGCTAATTTAGCTATCCCAATTGATTGGCTGGAGTTGGCAACCCATGGCAAGCTCTCAATATTTTCTGGTGAGGGACAGTTCATGACAAGTCCAGGTTTTGGTGGGCAAAACTATATAGATGTTTGTGTGGTAAAGTATCCATGTTTTGGGGCCACATCAAGCCACATCACGCCACATCCAGCCAGTCCAGAATCCAAGTGACCCATGAATTTCCGGTGCTGTTTCCGGTGAGGAAAGCATCTTAGAAGAAGAAGAGATGGTGAAAGTTGCGGCCTTAGGGAAGACGGGTTTCACAGGTAAACTGACTGGATCTGTAGTAACTGTAACTGAATATTTGAATTATGGAATTGATTCACATACATGGAAAAAACTGTACATGTCTGGGGTGATGGTAATGAAGGTAAAAAGTGCTTTCCTATTATTCAACAAAAATGTGTATGATTAAATGCGATGAAATCGGTAATCTTGTTGTGAAGCGATTTTGGCAATGTTTTCATTTCATGTTGTTAATTTCGTATATGCCAATGTTTTCGGCTAAACCCATGTTGATCCCTCATTAATATTCCTATATTCCAGTATCTTTCATGCACTGCCAATCCCTTGAGCTTGGGCCAATACACTGGAAGATAATCTATGGAAGACATATTTTCGCCCATTAACCTCAAACGGGATCATTTCTGGAAAATGCATAGAAGTAAGCATGGTTTGAATCAGTTTTTGCGGTTGGTATGTAGAGAGTCAAATATATGGATACATATGGATACTAACTAGCTACTAGTTTTAAACAAAACTTTCTGGGATGGTGTTTCAGATTGGCCATGATTTTGCGAATGAAACCCCAAATCGTCAATTCCGAAACAACCACGGGTTTTTTCGTGGTTTCAATATGTTAACCAATGGTTTTTTGTTGCTTTCCCATCTCTTTCGGATGATAAACATCAGTTAGGCCAGGTTTATTCGGCTGCCTTTTGGGCCGAGTCATTGTGTGATGGGATCCACTTCTGTGGATCCCAATGCTATCCGAAGGCCACTGTGGAAAAAATGCCTTTGGTAATTTAACACAACTTGCTAGTTTGGTTCGATGGTTTCTGATGATTTACCATGATTTCCACTTTTCCTACGTTAAATAATCAGATGGTATAATTTTGAACCGCACTGGTAGAAGCATTCCAGTTTGAACAGACCCATGAAATATTTGTTCTCACGCCGACGTGCATCAGATGGGTGCTGGCTTGGTTCAATAGGATTCGTAATAACCAACTGTCAGAAGGATTTTGTCCATTGCTTCTTGTCTTGAAGTTCGTGCCGGGGTATAATAACCAGTGCGCCCTTGGCCTGTCAACACGTCTAGTATGTTCCGTTCTTGGAACCCCCAGCCACCTCTCGTCCTTGCCCCCAACCCTCTGATGCGTAGCAAAACGATGTTGGGAAAATAAACATGTTCAGATCAACGAAATGACGGTTTGTATCCAACGGAATGGGCATCCAGACAAGCAACTACTGCAGGGACTGTCGTATCAAAAACGTATCAGAAAGTATCAAATCATGATTTATCCATGGTTCATCACTGTTCGCCATCATTAGCCACCGTTGAACCTTTTTAACCCAGCTTTCAACCATTGTTAACATGAATCACCATATTTCTTTGGCAACCAAACATCAGTGTCCAAAAACAGAAAACCCAGCGGCGGTCAAAAGCAATTTTCCCCATTCAAATTGCCACAAGTTAAGGTATTGATCCCATTCCTGGACAATCCCAACTATGATATTGAATGCTAAATACTCATAAATACTCTATATCTCAAATTCACACCCCATTTCAAACCACCTTGCTATTCCCGATCAGTTCCTAAGACTTCACTTCGAATCATCGAGGTTCTAAGTGAGAAGCAACAAAAAGACGAGCAGAAGGCCTTGATCTCCAACGGTGGAGCTCGTGACGGCTTAATCTGTCTTGAGAACTTACTGTTGCAACTGTACAACAGTAGTATCTGAAGATATCTGAAGACTTTGAACTGATATATAGATAGATAATGATAGATATAATTTATATAATGCATTCCCCTGGCAATGGGCAACTTCTGAGTAGCTGGGGCGTTTTGATCTCCTGAAACATGTCTTGGCAGTGGGTTCTTGTGGTTGTTCCCAATGGCCAGTACCAACCTGAGGAACCCGAAACTGCACCTCTAATTTTCGCTGCACCAAGATAGGTGACATGATCGCCAGGGCCAAGTTCATAGTTTGTTTCTTGTCAAAGTATATCTTGTCTTGTCAAAGTATATCTTGTCTTGTCAAAGTATATATATTGTCTTGTGCATCGTATCATTGTCGAGCGAGTTATACTATAATATATATATATATAGTTTTACAGTTTTATATGTGTCTGGCATATGACATAAACGCATCAACTGTCGACGGCCATATGTTTCTGATTCACTTCTTCCAACATGAACATCACTAGTGCATTTTGTAATCTGAAATCTTGCATAATCAATGGCTGGATTATCCATAAACGTTGAGGACATTTAAATAAAGTGTCACACTAGCATCATCATGATCACCTTCCATAAATTTAAACTCACAGAATCTACCTTCAAAGCCCTTTACCAGTTCTAAATAGTTATAAATAAAATGAAATAAAATGTGGTCACAAGTGACTTATACCAATTATAAATGGTTGAAAATCCACGTCAAAGGGCTTATAACTGACGTATACCTGGAATTTTCGGGCCATCACTGTGGCCAGGCACTTGCTCGTGAGCCTGGCACTGTCGCTGCGCAGGGCTGCCCAGGGCGCGTTGGAACTTCCATCGCACCATGAAGAGTGGTCAAACTGTCTCCATAATACGTTATAGTATGTTATAGTAATTTGTAGCATATGGATGGTTATAATCCCTTCCCCCTATTTCTAAACGGCCCCCCCCTCCCCCCAAAATAATGAACACCTGGAGAAGTTTTTAGTATTAGAGTGTATTTAGTATTAGGGTGCGAAGCTTCCACCTAATACTAAATTAAATACTAAATTAAAAACCCTAACATAAAAACTACTTTTTTCTATTTCTCTAATCAAAATATTGCCAAAAATTGGATTTCGAAGCTTTCCCCTAATAAATCAAAAACCCTAATATAAAAAATGCATTTTTTTCCTATTTCAAAATCGATTAGATTTCCTTTTAAAATCTAATTAAAATATTGCCGAAAATTGGATTTCGAAGCTTTCCCCTAATATTAAATTAAAAACCATGTAATGTATATATTTGTATGTTTTTTTCGACCTTAAAAGACGGACCCTAATAAAAAATACCCGGATTTGACTAGTTTTTATTTTTAGGGGATGAAACCCTGAAATGGTACCTTTATTTAAAATTTGTTTTCGAAAGGGGATCAATTAAAGATCAAATTGGCCAGTCTCAATTTTCCCAAAATTTGACGCGGCCCCTAGTTTTTAGTATTTGGGGTACGTTTAGTAAAAGGAGGTGGGGATTGGTATATAGATGTATGATGATGTATGCTATTTGGGTGGTTTTACTTATGTATGTTATAGTATATTGTCTCCATAGTGGTCATAGTGGATAGATGTATGTAGTTATAAACAGTTAATTATGTAATTTCGGAATTATGGGAATTGTCTGGAATTGTGGGGTATATAGGATCCACCAACTTGTTTGGGATGGAATAGAGATACCCTTTGGTAAACTAACAGTTAGCTATTGAAAATGGCCATAGAAATAGTTGATTTACCCATTAAAAGTGGTGATTTTTCATAGTTATGTTAGGTTACCAGAGGGTACTATTTATGGGAATGTAGTGGGATATAGAAACAACATCAAAAGGAGTGTTGAAGATGGTCTTAATGGTTGCATGTTTGCATTGGAACAGATATGGTTTAATAGTATGGCTAAATCAGCAGTTGGGTTCGCGTTTTTCAAGAAATTTGGATTCAACTATATCATGAGTAACGGAAACAGGATGTGTCTAAAATGGTCTGTATGCCTTAGTTTATGGCTCTGTTAAAGGGCAAAACGAGGTTTTAAACCATTTGATTCAGGGGTATTCTATTTGGATACAAGACCACATTGGGATTTGGATCTCCAGAGTTTTGCCTCAAATTATCAATTGTTCCTTCCATTTTGGCAAAATGATTCTGTAGCAGATTATTGGGAGGATCCTGTTTTTTCGAGACTGGGCAATCTTGACCAACACTCAGATCACGCAGAGGCTGCGTAGAGTGCAAGAACTGAGAAGGCAGGCAGAAGCACAAACGCCAGGTCTGCCGCAGGGATGGTTTCGATGTTCTGCCTGGGAGCAGCACAGGGAAAATCCGACGATTCTTGTGACATCATGGCTTTCTGGAAACAAGGTTAGAGTTCTGGATTCTGGATGATATAGATATATGTAAAAATATATATATATATATATCAGTTCAACATGGCGATTTAAATTTCATGATAAGATTCCGACACAAAGTTCAGTACACTCCATCCAGCCAGAAACAGACAAATGTTTGATGATCTTCCAGCTACAGCTATGTGTTACGTATCTGAAATGCCAACCCCTGACAAGCTGGGCTGATCAACATCAACCAGGGTCCTGTTTGGTTCATTAAATCCAGTGCTGTGATGAGGAAAATCATATATTTACGTGTGATTTAATGGGAAATGCCCATGAAAATGGAGGTTAGGTCTTACCCTCTCGTAAACTAGCATAACTATGGAAAGATCCACCATTTTGTAGCTGGGAAAATCCACTATTTCGACTGGGCCATGGCTTCAATAGCAAACTGTTACAAATTACCAGAGGGTAATCATGTTCTGGTATCCCAGTATACTCTCATTCACTCGGATTTTCTATTCCCATTGAACGGTTGATTCTATGACGCCCTATTACAGCGTCATTATTGTTGCTTATGCCACCATTGAGTCTACAAGGTGGTGCCTCCGAGGCATAAGCTAGTCCATATAAATCCATATTATATATCATATATAATGTATATATACATATGTATTTATTTATTATTCATATTATATATATATATATGTGTGTGTGTGTATTATTCACATATATATATATACATATACACTTTATGATGATGTATCTACCGTAAACTTCGTAATTCCAGGCCAACTTTGATATTCAGCAAGCGCGTTGCTGTTTTCACCAGGATGCCGTCCACCTCTACCCGGTGAGAACGAGGCGAGTTGCGGGTTCTTGGGGATGGAAGGTGACCCTTTAAAGATCTTGATAGAAATGGGGCAATGGTCGGTTTTAGTGGGTTTATCTTTAATAACTAATTTAATAGCTAATTTTGCAGAGAAAACACTATTAATGACAATTTATTAGCTAATCTAAGTTTATTTGCAATGATCTTGTTTATCTTTAATAATTAATTTTGCAGAGAACAAAAGCAAAGACGATCTTCCAATATGTTCTTCCGTTGAAGGTTTGTGTGCATCCAAGATTGTTTGAAGTAAACTTCACTGATTCGACAATACTCCCACATGAAACAACTTGGAAAACGCTGGTTTTTCACAGTAACAAATTCTATGAACACATGCAATTTGAAGACTGCACTTGCCAGAGGAGGTGATTGGAAGGCACCATTGGTAACCCAAGATGGGGCCGAAACGATGGGCTTTGCTTTGGTCGCTTCCCTCCACCCCAAAGCCATCAGAACTGCTATTGGAAGTGTATGGGAAGTGATGGTCGGAGCTTGCAGCGCTTGTTGTTAATGGATAGAAACATGCTGAGATCACCCCCATAAGTTCGCATGTAACATCATATATACAGTATATATATATATACATACAGCTCCCCTTTTTTTGGTGAACCATACACGAGAATTCAGTGGAACCGCACCCCTCTTCTGAAAGCCAGTAGGGAACTGTTTGGCTGCAGCACGTAGATTTGACAAGCCTCTTTGTGGCGGTCAAGCAATTTGTTGGACCGGCTTTGTGGCAATTTTCGTGTTCAAATGAAAGTCCACGAATCAATTTCGCCACCACTTTTTACCGAACATATCCGAACATGACTTGGGTGTAACGCACGGGGTAAAGCTTGCTGTTGGGTAGGTCAGCGGATCAAGTCTTGGCTTCAAACGAAATTACGGTGTAGAGTGTAGAGTCTTCGTTGCCGAGGGTAGTATGTCTCAGAGAAAATGGAAAAATCTCACTGTTCGTTTGAGTTGAGGGAATTTGCTAGACACCCCAAGCGATGCTGCGGGGGTTTGCTAACCCCACGCCACCCAGAAGCCAGGTCACGATGTCGCCAGATGCAGGCTTGGAATGTCGGCTTGGAATGTCGATGCACCGTATTAAGGAGGTAGATGTGATGTCAGTATATGTCAGTGGGATATGGGCTTGGTACGAGATTGATAGTGTATGAAGGGGAGATAAGATAAAGTGATAGATCGTGTGTTTGAAGATTCATGATCTGTCCAGAAAAATCATGATATAGAAAAGGGAAAACGCAACCTTTTGCAAACAAGTGCACTTTGTTTGGCGGCTTTGACTACAGACTTGGGGCTTCACCATCTAAAATCCATTTGGCCAAGCGGCTTTACTAATTGAAAGGGAAGCAAGATTTTGATTGGTAGTTTGAATGTCTATGGCCCAGTTTGCTTTCTCTAAAGCCAGGCATCCTAGCAAAGCACTCCCAGCACATTGCTTTTCCCATCAACCACAAGTTTGTATCGGTAGAATTGACCTCAGAGTGCATCCCGTAAGTGGTTTATAACCCTCCAACTGCCGTATGCCCTAGACATATTAATGTATATAACTGGGTTATGTTCTATGGTCATTCCCGGCTTACGACGCCTGGGATGCACGTCTGACGCATGACCACCGTTGAGAAACTGCTACCCCAATGCTGAGCAGGCCGAGATGATGAGGAATTACAGTTCCTTGGCTTGCATGCTTGGCTCCTTGACAATCTTGAACACCTAGGTAAACCCTGTTGAAACGACGGATTTTATTTTAAAATCTTTTGCAGCAACGGTAAGCCAGCAGTCGGAAAAGATGTATATAGGAGTCATTGTGATGATTGCCATGCTCCCCTGCAGTGTCACTCCCAGGATTGATCGGCCTCAAACGCCGCGCATCCCTGGGGATTACCAGAAATTGCTGCAAAGGCGCCGTGGTTGCTGCAGGGTTCGATTTCCTCTGTTGTTTGTTCTTAGAATGAAGCTATAGCGGCTCAAAAATCAATTAGCTATTAGCTTTGACCTCAAATTTCTAACCGCATATGTTTTTGAGTTGTTTGGGGCTGAAAAGCTGAAAAACATATTGGGTTAGACATTCTACGCATGACGCTGCTTCACCTTCACAACCGCAGCTGCGTCAGTCTTAACATGCTGTCTGCTATGCTTGTTGTGTCTCCTGTTATTGAAGAAGCTGCCAGGCTGCTGTTTAACCATGAAACCAAATTGGCAACTTGAATCTAGAATCTTCAGACGCAGGTAGAAAAGGGTGCAATGAAGCATGTGCAGGTCAAAACGAGTTCGACGTCAATTGTTAATTTCGTAATTTCCCAACGTCAAACTATTTCAATTTGGAAATTACAAAATTAGTCCCAACTACCGCGAATTATTGTAATTTGGGCAGATGGGTGATTTATTATTGCTGTACTAACTTACTTTATACCCATGTCGTGAACAGCCTGGGCGATCAGAAAATTAAAACCTGTTTATTTGCAAAGCTTGGCTCGTGAATGAGATAGATTCCATTGCCAGGTTTGATTTCCAGAGGGTAGCCAGCAATGATGATATGGGATTCATGTGGCAATATTGGGGCTTATAGAGCATTACCTCCTTTATTAGAGCATTACCTCCCTTTATTATAGACTGTGTATTGAAGAAAGACTGGGTGGGTAAGCAGCAATTGTAGATGCGACCAGCACATTGAGCTCATGTATTGGGATTGGCTTGTTATTTGATGGGGGAAATGTTTTTGTGGTCATGGCTGAGATTCTTGAGCAGCAGCGTATCGCTTTGATGGAGCTTGACTTTTTGTGCATTTGCACCTCAGTTTTAGAAAGTCACGTGGCACCGGATCTCTTCAACAGGCGCGGTGCTCCCGAATCGCTCATGAAATTCATTTAAAAAAGGCTGGCAGACATGGCGGACGACTCCAGGACTTATCAGCAGCTCGCGGGCCCACATGATTTTTATATGCTATACCATGCACCGACCGCTGCTGTTCAATCCCTTCGCAGCTTTTGCTGGAAGAATGGCTCGCACGAGACATTGAGCACTAAAAATTGGTGTCAGGGCATGTGTTGTCCGCTTGTATTCAACGCAATTTACTGCAAGCTGTCACATGCACATTGCTGTATGTATCTCTGGATTGAAACTATGATACAGCTGTCACTATCGCTTACTATCTTTCAATTATGCTTTTTGATGGTGAAAACATGTGAAAACCCATGTTTGTTTGTCAACTTCTGAAATGTTGTTACAACAATCAGTTACAGTCCCAACTGTTGATGTTTGTTCATTTTGTTGGTCAACTTTTGAGTTTTCTTGGTCAACTCCCATTTTTTGTTGGTCAAATCCGAATTTTGATCAGTTGTAATGGCCCATGGATTTTTAAAAGAAACTATTTCCCAAATCAGAATGGTCAACCACATATTATATATATATGTATATATATATATATATGTGTGTATATATATATATATATTTTTCCCCACCTGCCAGGTGAGGGTTGTTAGATTTTATCAGAGTTGTTCTCCTCCTCCTCGGCTAGCTGTCCTCCTCCTCCTCCTCGTCCTCCCCCTCCTCCTCCTCCAGTTTCTCCTCGACCATGTCTGCATCAACTTCCACCTGCACTTCCACCTTGCCAATTCTTGGCCAAGCTCTTTGCCAACCCTCTTCGCCAAGCTCTTTGCCAACTTCCCAGCTCAGTGTGCACCGCTGGACCTCACCCTGGGACCTGCCCAGCTCAGTGTGCACCGCTGGACCTCAACCTGGGACCTACCCAGCTCAGTGTGCACCGCTGGACCTCACCCTGGGACCTGCCCAGCTCAGTGTGCACCGCTGGACCTCAACCGGGGACCTTCCCAGCTCAGTGTGCACCGCTGGACCTCAACCGGGGACCTTCCCAGCTCAGTGTGCACCGCTGGACCTCAACGGCCAGATAGAATGCCAGAAGATATGTCATAATATATGCCAGAAGATATGCCAGATAGAATGCCAGATAGAATGCCAGAAGATATGTCAGATAGAATGCCAGAAGATATGCCAGATAGAATGCCAGAAGATATGCCAGATAGAATGCCAGAAGGTATGCAAGATAGAATGCCAGATAAAATGTCAGGTAGAATGCCAGAAGATATGCCAGATAGAATCCCAGAAGATTTGCCAGATAATATGCCAGAAGATATGCCAGATAGAATGCCAGATAGAATGCCAGAAGATATGCCAGAAGATTTGCCGGAAGATATGCCAGATAGATTGCCAGAAGATATGCCAGAAGATTTGTCAGATAGAATGCCATGAGATATGCCAGATAGAATGCCAGAAGATTTGCCAGATAGAATGCCAAAAGATATGCCAGAAGATATGCCAGAATATATGCCAGAAGGTATGCCAGATAGAATGCCAGAAGATATGCCAGAAGATTTGTCAGATAGAATGCCATGAGATATGCCAGATAGAATGCCAGAAGATGTGCCAGATAGAATGCCAGATCGAATGCCAGAAGATATGTCAGAATATATGCCAGAAGATATGCCAGATAGAATGCCATGAGATATGCCAGATAGAATGCCAGAAGATATGCCAGATAGAATGCCAGAAGATAGAACATATGTCCAGAAGATATGCCAGATAGAATGCCAGAAGATTTGCCAGATAGAATGCCAAAAGATATGCCAGAAGATATGCCAGAATATATGCCAGAAGGTATGCCAGATAGAATGCCAGAAGATATGCCAGAAGATTTGTCAGATAGAATGCCATGAGATATGCCAGATAGAATGCCAGAAGATATGCCAGATAGAATGCCAGAAGATACGCCAGAACATATGCCAGAAGATATGCCAGATAGAATGCCAGATAGAATGCCAGAAGATATGTCAGATAGAATGCCAGAAGATTTGTCAGTAAGAAAATGTATAAATGTCATGGTGGGGATCACACGAAGTAAAGTAGTTTATTATATTTCGATATATTTATATATATATATACATATACATTTCACAACCCATGGTATATCCATCAAACTTCCATTTCGGTTTTTCTATTGCTTAATTTGCCCGCAGCAGAGGCGACCTTGGTCATCGAGGCGTCCGGTTTCCGCCCATCGAGGCGGGGATTTTTAGTCCTGGAGGTTTTTGTCAATGGCAAAGATCAACAAAAAAATGGTGATTAAACCATGGTGATTAATACTGGTTAATAATTGTTACATCTTGTTACCAGAGGGTATATGGATGTGGATTATATGGGTTGATATGTATTTATGGTGATAATGGTTTTGGGGGTAGTGATTATGTTTTTTTCATGATTTTTCTGAACATCACTTGAACAAATATCAACTAAGAATGAGGATTTAATGGGTATAATTGGATCAAAGATTGGTTTACCCCCTTAACTCCTCATTATCCAATGGTTGAATTTCCTTAACCATCATTATCCTTAGTTAATGGTATAGTAGCTCTTAACCACTTTAGTCAGTGAATTTTCTTTTTCATATTATCCAGTGGTTATGAGGGTTCCCCATGGTTCCCCATTATGCATGCAGAGTCATTCGAAGCTATGGAGGGTTTCAGAACTACATCATACAGGGGTTGGGATTGATGTTGTTTGAACATCGCTTGAAAAATGTACTTTGTATTTGTTGGAGATTAAATCACCTTTCAGCAGCTGGGTGAGATGTAATCAGGACATTTACCAACCTCGTGTTTTGCAGGGTATCGAACCCATTTTAGGACATAACGTAGCTGTGCACCTCATACGCTGCCAGGAAGGCAAAAGGCAAAACTGGCTGCACTGGACTCTTGGAAACTGAAAAAGCCCACACTTTTTCATAGCGAACCAATTTTGGTGGAAAGAATGTTGACAATTTCCTGAGTGGTTTACATATTTTGTGGGTTGGTGCTGCATTTTATTGTTAATATTCAGTGTCAATTTGCATGCGTTTTATTACAGCAATTTAAAAGTAAAATTGTGGCCGACATGGCCACAATTTGATCATTGTCAATACCCATGACGGATTTTAAATTTTAACGGTGCTGCTATATATGGTGTGCCATGGATCCCAACAATATACCCCATAAACATGTTAGCATTAATCAACCAGCACCGTTAGGATCCGTCATGGGATATTTGACCTATGTGGGGACGTTCAAAAAGGGATCGTCCCGGGGATGAGTTGTGGATCGTTGCTGTCGAAGTATCCAGCTATCGCGAATATCAAATTAAGATTGTTTTTGGAGATGTGCCACTATCATCCACTATCATCTGAAAAAAAAGTTCGCGTTGTATTTCCAGACTGCGGTCTCTATTGATTTTTTGTGGCGTTGCTGACACATAATATTATAAGTCCCGATCAAGTTCCCATAGTCGGGGCATGGTCAGAACCCGGTTGATAGGCATTTTGATGCTGTCTCGAAAAAAATTGAAGTGGTTCGTGGCCCCATTGGGTTTTCCAAGCAGGGGAAATTTCAGTACCCAGCATTGCTTGAAAAAAAAGTGATTCGTGAGATGATCCTCCAGCAATATCCAACAACTAGCATGTAAGCGGCTGTTGACCTAAGGTGTGGAAAAGTGAGTGCCCTGTGGTAAATGTAGATATATTGTATGGAAATCCATGGTTATTTCCAGTACTGAAAATGGTCTGTCTCATGGGTTTTCCAATATAGCTATGTAGAGACGGGAGGGATCTGGAGGGTGACCATCCAGCAAATGGGATATCGCCACTTCAACTATTTGGATTGAAAGCTAACTAGTTATATCAACATTTGCCTTTAATCCAGCTATCATCACATTGATCTTCAAGCCTCCTGACTCTAAACCAACATAGATACATGATACATGTAGATAACTTTCCGGACAGGAAACCATTGGCTTTTCCATTTCCATCTTAGTTTCGGGATTGTGTGGCTGATAGTATTTGATAGTCCATCTAGAACCCATCGATATACAAGCCATACTGATACATATATAACTTAGCTTATCAATCCCAATCTTACCAAGTCAATGATGTAATTCATATTCGGTTTAGATTCTAGTTCTATATGCAACATATTCCAGCTATCAATGGCCATTTTAGTTACCTAAATTGCAGGTACCGTGCCATTGAAAGCCAAGGATATATATATATATATATGTGCTCACTTACATAGCACTTAAAGTAGACCATATATATATATATATGGTAGGTACCTCCACTAAATTGGTACCTGAAATGGCCACGGGGCTAACTTATACGACCAAGTTATATATAGACTATATAGATATATAATTGATCAATTGCCCAGATGCCGTGTCCTGCAGTGCGGCCCTTCTGGAGCATCCAGTCAAACCATATCCTGGACCGACGTGGATGTACGACCTATGCTTTGTGCACAGGTGAGTTTGAAAAGGAACTTGAGCAGGCCATTGGCCTCTTGCTTGACCTCTGCAAGGCTCACCTGATGATGACCCCCAGTTTGTCAAGATGCAAGACAGAACTGATGATGCTATCGTTCAATGGCAAGGGAAGCAGAGCTTACAGGATCAAGTACTATGAGCCGCATTCGCTTGGTTTCTTTCCTGTGCTTTGCGAACCAGATGTCAAACAGTTGCTCTTGGTCAAGTCATACAAGCATCTTGGAGGGATGCTTCACCACGCCGACCAATGTCAAGAAGTCCGACAGAAGATTGCAAGTGCGCATGCAGCATTCAATCAGCACAGAACGATCCGAACGATCCGAACGATCCGTGCTGGAGTCAAAAATGATCTGGTTGGTGGTTTGGAACATGACTTTTATTTTCCTAATATATGGGATAATCATGGATAATCCTTCCCATTGACTTTCATATTTTTTCAAGATGGTTAAAACCACCAACCAGTGATCCATTTCTCATTGTAGTCTTGAAACCCATGGATTTGGGGATCCGCCATTTTGATCATTTTGAAGAAAGCCCCATAATGTGGTTAAAACAACAATAAACCATCCCCCAAATCACCATAAATATGTGGTAACTGTGGTAACTATCAAAAATGGAGGGTTTACTATTGTTTTAACCACATTATACTTGATCCACTCCCAAGCTTATCTCTAACTTATCGCCACAGCATTCCGTGCCTTGCATCGCCAAGGACCAGCTGCAGGCGGAGAAAGCGACGCTGGTTTCGCAGGTGACGCACACGGTGTTGGACCGTGACTTGGTCGTGCTGGTGAAGACAGATCATCTTTGATTAAGGTAACCAATAAAATGGTGATTTATGGTGGTTTATAGTGAATTAAAATGATTTATATTAATAGTAGTTTTTAGCGAATTTTATGTATCTTTAGTGTTTATAGCAGAACATATATAATGATTTGTCTGGTTAATGCAGGGTCAGAGCGATTGAATGAGCAAAGCACGTTCGGGATTTCAGCAGCAAAAACAGGATTTGGCAGGGTTGAAAAAGCGGGGTCTAATTAGCATAATAACCAAGGAAAACTCGGATTTAAGAGGCAACAAATCAAGTAAATTTGTGGGTCAACTGGTGGGTAGGGATTTCACCGTCAAACATGGGGTTTGTTTAACCCACAAAATTAGGGTCTAGGGATAAATAGAAAGAGGTAACCCAACGGGTGAATGGTAGATGAGACACCCTAGTCTTAATATCATAATGTAATAATATTGCGCCATGTTTATATCTAATATGAGCCATGTGATGAAGAGATGGACACTGAAGCCACAGCAATGCGGCTCAATTTCCGTAGAACCAGTTAATTTTTGATTATATTCTTCAGCATGGGGATGTTAAATGTCCTTTGAACAAACTTTCAAAAACTCCTCCGGGCATTTTCCCCACCCTACTATCACCTGACCAGAAAAATTCCAAACTCAGGACGGCTCACAGCTGCACGCGCCAGTGCGTGACTGGGTACAATTTGCTCCGCGTGATGTGACGTGTGGAGAGTGAAGGTGAACTGGGGATAGGTGTAGTCGGGTGCAGTATGGTATACTGGAATGTATTTGGGGTGATCGTGTTTTTTGAGTATGAGCTTTGGATTTGTCGGTTGATTTTTAGGGCAAAAAACAGGACAAAACGATTGATGTGCTAGACTGTGGATGGTTCACGAAAAGCGACCCTGCTTGTTAATTAATGATTTCCTTGCCTCCAACAGGTCCAACAGTCATATCATTTTTAAAGGTTTGGATCAAGTTTCCTCTTTCCAAGAAGATGATCCTTCAGATGCTTCATGGGATATTGCAGAGAAGCAAATCCAAGCACATGTGGGTTGTATGATTCATATTTCCAGCAAACCAGCCTTTCCAGAGAGAACATTAAATGAAAGACATCCACTTCTTCCGGGAATATGCAGGGATTTTGCATTTTTCAAGAGTTCATTGGTTTCTCATAAATTGTCCCGTTAAACTTGCAATCCTTGGGTTCAACACCCAATTGACTATGTCTGAAAAAAGGGTGCCCAAAAAGCCATGGTTGGTTCATCGTCGTTTCACATACAAAAATGCTACAAATTGGTGGTATACCAAGCATCTGTCATGAAGATCCCCATTTTATCCCCCCAACAAATTGCTGAAGCGATACCCCTATGAACCCCATTATTGGTGTATCCCACTATAGTATCCATTGATGTGCCTATTGTATCCCGTTATATTCCAATCATGTTTCATTTGCCCCCATCGAAATTAAAAATCTGATGTATTTCCCCCATATTAGCGGTATGACATTACACTATTATGTATTGGTTATATCGTTTATTTCTATTAAACCCTATACTTTAGTCAAAACCAAAACGCAACGGGTGGTTGAGCCTCCAATTTCCCCGTATATGCAGGTGCATTTGCATTTCAAGTGGATATTTTTTTCATAGTTACAGAGGCTCCATAGCCCAGTCGGGGTTTTAATCCCATGGTTATACCTAGTAATAGCCCCAACAGCTGCATGCTCAAGTAGGATCAATCCCATCAATCCATATCAATCCCTTCATCAAATCATCATGTTCTTAGATTTTCCCATCTAAAACCACCATTTTTCATCATTTTCTCATATTTTCCCATCTAAAACCACCATTTTTCATCATTTTCCCATATTTTCCCATGGTTTTCCTTGGGGCTTTGCTTGTGCCAACCGTCCTCGTCTTTAGGCTCGGTGCGGCGGAGGCGCTGCGGCAGGCCGTGGCCCTGTCGCGGCATCAGGCCAAGATGCGACAGGAGGCGACCGCAGAAATGTGGGTCGTGTCAGATGGAAAAAAAAAAGAATAGCTGGTGGGTCAATAGTGGTTAATAGTGATTAATAGTGGTTAATAGTGGTTAATAGTGGTTAATAGATGTTAATATTGTTTAATAGTGGTTAATAATCCCTATATAATATGTTTTTTTTTTATAGGGACGATAATGGGATAATAGTGGTGAATAATGCTTAATATTGGAGTTCCATGGCTATGTTAAATCACTAGATGGTATATTTTGGGATTATTATAATCCCTATATAATATTTTTTTAAAAAAATAGGGATGATAGTGGGATAATAGTGGTTAATAGTGGTGAATAATGCTTAATATTGGTGTTCCCAAGGTATGTCATTTGTTATTACCCTCTGGTTATGACTAACATAGCCATGCTATAGATGGCCTATAGAAATAGATGGTTTACCGTTCTTAAAAATGGTGACTTTCCATGGCTATGTTAAATCACCAGATGGTATATCATTGGATTATTATAATCCCTATATAATATTGTTTTTTATAGGGATGATAATGCGCGGATAATAGTGGTTAATAGTGGAAACAACAATAATAGTCATCACTGGTTGGTGGTTTGGAACATGGCTTTTATGACTTTCCATTCAGCTGGGAATAATGATCCAATCATATCCACCAACCAGATAGCCACCAAGTCCTAAATTCCAATAATATCTAATAATATCATTCTATAGTATAGTCCCATAAGATCATTCCATCAATGAAATATAGCACATCTCGTTGCAATGGATGGAAGTTAACGAAATGCATTGAGCATATATTATAGGTTGTAATAATATCTAAACCAGGTTGTAATTCCATCTCCCTAATATAACTAAACACCTCTTCAAATTTCAAATGGTCCCGGAGAATGTTGCGATAGTTCAATGGAAGAAGATGGGAAAAAGTGGGGGAAACCGACCTTAGAATAGAGGATAGGAACAACATAAACAAGTGTAATAACCCATACATTAGAACGAACATCGGATAAAATGGGGAAAATCAACCTCAGAATTGTCGGAAATTAGATTCTTAGTGGGAGACATGATGGACATATGAATATGACCGGTAGCTAATTTTGATTGGAATGTCGGAGGTACAATGGGCATATGAATGGATTGGATACTTTTTGGCGGGATAGACCAATAATAAGGTAATTTTTGGGAAGAACTATTTCCAGAATCATTATCCAGGGGTTAGGAGATCCATATGATAGAGATATGGTGGTAATTTTGTTTAATAACTGATGATAATCAGGGAAATCAAGGCTTAGTGGGGATATTAGAGGATATAACCACCGTTTCCCCAACCTCGAGCACAAAATGGGGGGTGAACCCCAACACCACGTGGACTTTTCGCTAGCGCTTTCACCCTGATTTCAGCATGATTTTTGTCAGAATGTTTACCCTCTGGTAAACATACAAAAAGCATCAAAAAAACTATTGAACCTGGACATAGATGCCATAGAAATAGTGGATGTACCCATTAAAAATAGTGATTTCCAGTTCGCAAACTGTTAGTTTACCAGAGGGTACTAACCAGTTGATTTTTTGTGTGAGAAAAAGCTTGGAGGTTAGGATGGATGGTAAACCTGGGATAACGTTGTTTGCCATCATGGGAGATCAACCCCTAACAAGCAACAAACATGGTTATTGAAAATTGCCATTTGTAGTTGATTTAACTATCAAAAACGGTGATTTTCCATAGTTATGTTAGTTTACCAGAGGGTATGTCAATGTTATGTCCGTATTTGTGACACTAATTGGGTAATTGTTAATATAGGTCAGTGTTAATGGATCACATCATTGAATATGTTTCATTGAATGCTGACAGTGGTGCTTTGAACACACATGTGAATAATTGACCAAATGTCTTGTTCACCTTGCAAAAACTCCTGGCAAGCGTAGCATCAAATGCAGTGCATGTGCAAGCTAACATGAAGGTTGAGCGAAGCGTAGCATGAAATGCCTGCGTAGGTAAACATGACGGTTCGTCAAGCGTTGCATTCAACTGCATGTAGCTCAACATGAAGGGTGGTGAAATCTGGTGAAGCTTCGCATCAAGTGCGTGCAAACTAGCATGAAGGTTGTTTAATTCGCGGCATCAGGCGCGCAAGTTAACATGAACACTACCAGGCCGCTACCGTGCCACCCCACCCCAGCCCAGCCCCAAAGCTTATAAAACATCCAGATCACAAAAATGTCCGTTCTCCCCTGCTCACTTTTACGTCCCTCAGCACCAACATGGCGGGAGAAGTAGCAACAGCAACGAAAATGCAGATGTTACATTGGGTTCGTCCAAGCACCGGGGAACGAAACCAACCATTTTTTGGGGGGAAACCATGAGGATATCACGGGGGCGTCAAAGGGTAATTGATATAGCAGGACGCGCAGGCCCCGTGGCTTCCACAAGAACAGAATAGCGTAAAAACAAATGAAATTTGTGTTGACGAACTGAGCATTGCATTGTGGCTTGGCAAGAGAACGGTTGACATGATATTTATATATATATAAATTATGATTAAATATGATTTTATATATGTATATACATATATTATATATATATATACATGTATATACATATATGTAACATCTCCCACTCTCCCACCCCGCAATGTGGGTTTCGTTCGGGATTCTCCCACCCCCTTGGAACATCAACCATACAGCAATGAAGGTGTCGTTTAGGGTGTGCATGCCATGTAGAAAATTCAACACATAACATTTAGAAACGTCCCACCCTTATGGAACAATGAACCATATCGCAATTAGGGTGTCTAGGGTTTACATACGCTGTAAATCGAACACCCCCATTGAACGATTAACCATGCCATCATTATCATCACCACCACCATCATCATCAGCATCATCATAATCAGCATCGTCCTCATCGTCATATCATCACCATCATCATCACGCTCATTGGGAGCCCAGGCAAATCAGGGTCTTGCCCTAACAGGAAATGATCCAATGACATATGAAAGCTTGAGAAGCCTACTTTTCGAAGGTAGTTCAATACTCGAATGTTTTGGCAGCAAAGGTAGAACACAATACCCAGCCAAAGGATGCCAAAAAAGCGCAGTAAAAAGCAAGCAATACAAAAATAAAACTTTTTCGGGTTTAGTGCGATTGAAGCCAGGAACCGGATAATGTTGTGGTACCAATGACAATGCCGGAAAATGGTGAAATTGGGTACATGGATGTGCATGGGGGGATATGTGATTGGGTGGGCCACATGGACGAGTAGTTTTTAGCTCATATGGCTGAAGGATGTGCAACTGGGTTGTAATATGTTGTACCCTCTGTTTAATGGAAACGAATCTTCCAACCCCTATCTGGCAGGGTCTATGTTAATTTACCAGAGGGTAATCATATGCTTTTGAACATGCAATCCCTTGGATCATCCAGTTAATATTGACGATTAGCAACTCTGTTTGTCCTTAGCAACCAAACGTCTTGTGAAAAAATGTGACAACCGGCTTGCAATTGGGGCCCACAATCGATAAAAAACATCCCAGCTGAAATGTGTTGGTCCAGATCATTGAGGAAGATGACACGAACGTCTCTTGGATGCTTCAATCAACAGGTTGCTGCAGAGGACCTTGCCATCCACGGTATGAATGAGAAGCGCATCCAATACACTCTTTCGCTACTTGGGTGCAGGCAGGGACTCCGATATGTCCGCCAAATACATGGAGTCAATGGAGTCCAAGGTCCGAGAGTATATGAGATTGCCTTTTGTTCTTCTTGCGCGTCTTGCTATCCTTGAGGCGCTCGGTATGGAGAACAAAGCTCTGAGTCTCGAGAACAAAAGTCTGCGCAAACTTGAAGCTTCAAGAGGCATGAACAAGATCGGCATCACTTTTGACGTGTAGCAGTTTAGTTTGATTCCAAGGCCGTGGCTAGCACGTCAAAATCAAACTAAATGCGGGCTTTAAGCCGCGCCTGCGATTGAATGTCCAGGGCATTGTCAAATGCACCGACAACTACCTTACCTTTACCTTACCTTACCTTACCTTCTCTTGTATTACCTTACCTCATGGACGTCTATCCTGGCATATCCTAGCAGCAAGTTGTTTGGTTTTTGTCCAAAGCTGGATGGATCGTGCCATATTGTGTCCACGCCCTTAGATTGTTAGCATGTAGTAGCTTGGTTTGGCATGAATATCTACATATATTATATTATTATATTATATTATATTATATATTATATTATATTATATTATATGATATCATATCATATCATATTATATTATATTATATATATATATGTATATATTATATTATTAATATATATATGTATGTATATGTATATATATATATATGTATGTATATATATATATATCGCAGTGAAATATTAGAACTTTTTGGCAAAAGATCAAAAAAAAACATCAAAATCATAGTTTGATCCACTCCTTCAACCTTATTGACCCCATTGATCTCCGCTTCATGGCGATGTGAAGTGAGCCCATCCCCCGACAACACAAAAATCCAGCGCTGGGATGCTCCAAACCAGGCCCGAGATGCCAGTGCCAGCGCTTCACAGTCTCAAGTGCGTACTTTGGCCAAATTCCGGTTGCCTCCCTGGGTACACCTTGGTTGAGTAGGGTTAGCGGCTTTGAATCGCTAGTTTGATGGATGAAATGGACTATAGCAATCCCCAACGAAACATAGTAATTTGATGTAATTTGGCAACATCCTACTACTTTCTTGAGTTTTTTTAATAATAACCAGCTGACAACTTCAATATGTTTGTTGTTGGCAAGAGCCCAAGATTGGCAATGCCTGACATATCCTGGAAATTGCGACCGCATACGATCGCCACAAACTGGAATGGATTCTATGTCTTTGAAAGGCTGGAATAGTACCATTTGATTGTATCAAATAGCATGCTTTTGTATCCCGGAAATTCATCTAATTTTTGTGTTCCAAAGTTCAAACATGAAATTCAACTAAATACGAGTATTTCTAATGCTCTGACATGTAGTAGTCTTGGAATGGGCTGAAGCCACGAGCACCAGTTGCGTAACCCGTAGGCTGAGCGCCCCCAATCGCAGACGCGCGATGGCATAACCCCAGTCTCTCCTTTACTGATCGCAAGTAGGTTTTAAAATCCCAACCAAGCAAAGTTGGGATATCTCAAAACCTTGGAATTACTGTTAGAAATTGAGTTGTATTTACTGTGACCTAATTTGCTTCTAGTTTTGTCATTACTTTTTGCTATCCTACCATAGTTAAGCAGAATTACTGTATGCAAACCTAAATTGTATACTGTGGAGTTATTCAAAATCATGACTATAGGGGCTAGCACAAAGTTAAGGTAATATCTCTGAGGTAGCACATCATGCGTGCTAAATCAGATTGGTACCCTCTGGTAAACTAACATAACTATGGTAAAAATTGTCAAATCAACTATAAACTACCATTTTCAATAGCTTTTTGTATGTTTACCAGTGGGTAGTCATGCAAAACGCATGGTTTTCAGCCAAGATTGCGGTTGGTGATTGACGGTGAATCTCCCACGCACGGTCCACGCGTCCTGAGGAAGTCGTGTTTTGGTGCGGAGCGAATCTGAGCCGCCAATGGAACGCAACTAGGGAAGCCGCAACTAGTCCAACGGTTTAGGCAATGCTCCACCCACATGTTTGAAGTTTGATAATCGCAATGGACTAAGTAAGCATGCCAAACTCAACAAGAAAGTGCTCCTTGAAAACGCTTTCAGCATCACGCTGACGCTTTTTGTTCGACCCCGCTATGGTTTTTCGCTGCGCCACCAAAGGTGGCGCTCAAAAAACGCTGCGGATGTGCTGTGATCTGACACCTTGGGTTGTTTAATACAACTTATAGAAACGTTAGAAACCTGAACCCAAAAGCGGAAAATAACGGTGGAAATATCATTTATACCATCCTGGAAACATTTTCCAGCATGTGTGTCGGGGGTTATTATAATAAATGTTTGGCCATGGGAATTACAGCAACCACTGAATAGAAAAGTTGCCAGGTATCCAACGTTTTGGCGCGGTGATGCTTTTAACCATTAGATGTATGATGGTAACGCTGATTCATCTAATGGGATTTTGAAGGGGTTTTATCATCTAGATACCAATGGTATTTTCATAGTCATCTGGATAACTCTTGATTATATCTGATTGACATTAGATGGTTTAATGATTATCTTATTATCTACAGTAGATACATAGTGAAAAATCCGTGATTTTTCAGATCATTGCTGTTTTAGTGCGGGGCATGCACAGGGCATGGCCACAGAATTGGATGCTTTTCTTTTCAGGCGAAGCTGGGATGCCTGGGCACCAGGTGATAAGCCGGGTCCATGTGGATGGTTTTCTCTCCAAAATATGCTGAAAATTATCCCAAGTTATGGATATTTGAATGGTAAACATGATGATCAACAATGGTGTTTCAGAATAACAGGGGCTTCTTTTACCGAAAACTAATTCTTGTTGAGGTATCTTCAATTTTGTTTGTGCTCCGCTTTCTTGATCCAACCATTCTGACTGGGGCCTGGCATCTCTTGCCAAGCTTGACCAATTCCAGCACGAATCTTCTGGGACTTTGACGTTTTTTGATCGTTTTTGTATGTGTTGGTTGACCGTTGTAACCAATGAAATTCGGGCTTCAACCCCTGTTGGTTGATTTGTAGGGAATAATGTTATCCAATTGGAAATAATCGAACTTCATTTTGATAAATCCTATTAGCCGAGGAATATAGAGGATTATCCAGGGGGGTTTTGGACACTGTCCACCTGGAGATTTTCACCGGCATTTGCTGGCAGAGCTCGGACAATGAGCAACGTCACCCCTGAAGTATCCTTAGGTTATTTATATATTTATCAATATATTTGATACCAAATCCAGAATGCGGGTTTGAATTGATAATGCTGCAGATATGAATATACATTGATAATTGATTTGTTTGGTCGAAATTTTCAAGATATCGTGCAAGAATTTAATTTGTTGGAATAAAATTAATATAATAAATATATATATATAATGGAATTTAAATATATGAATTATTTTTGAAAATATTTTTTTTTAATATTATTATTTGAAATATGTGTTTTTTAACAACACATAATTTTATATAAATAAAGTATATTATATTAATTAATATTTCGATTAAAATATATTTCGAATTCAAAATATATATATATAAAATCTTAATTTATTGGAATATTTATATATATATTTATATTATTTAAGAATATATTTTAATTTTGTATGTTTAAATTTATAAAAAAAAAATAAATAATTTTAATTTTTATAATTATGATATATTTATAATATTTATTTTAAGGAATTAATAATTATTAATTTATATATTTTTTTAATTTTTTTAAAATATATTTATATATGTTTATTGAATATTATATTTGAATTGATTTTTTGGTATGAAACAATATAATATTATAATTAAAAAATATATTATAAACTATGTTATTATGTTTTAATCTTAATTTTTATTGATAATTTAAATATTTGTTTAATTTAAATTTTATTAATGTTTTGTAATTAAAAAAATATTATTATTATTATACATAATTTGATATTATAAATATAATTTATTTTTGAATTTTTGTTGATATTATTTGGTTTTCGAATATAGAATAATATTAATAAATTTATTTATATATAAAATATAAATATTTGAAATTAATTAAATATATATAAATTAAATATGTAAGTTTATATATATTTATATTTATTTATATATATATATATAGAATATATGTTTAAATACAAATATTTTTATTTTATCTATATATATATAATATAATTAATATTATATTATATTATATTATATATATATATTAATATACATATTATATATACCAACACAATTACTAAAATACATATTACTATACATACCAACATACATACTAATATACATACCAATATACATATACATACATACCAATATACATACCAAAATATTAACATACATACTAACATACTTTCATACCAACCATCTTACCAACATACCAACATATTAACATACCAATATACGAAAATACCAAGATACCAACATACCAACATACCACTAGGGGGGGGGACGAGAAGAATTATATCTCTACCACAGGCCATAGAGGGGGGTGACCAATACTTGACTATATATATTTGTATTTTATTTGTAAGATTTTTGCCTTTAGACGGATTTTTTGTAAAGGAATTGGAAATAATATTTTTTTGATTATTAATTGGATACCCGGGAAGATTTATAATAATTCAAAAATAAAAATATGAAATGGTTTTGTTTCTTGAATTTTGTGTTTTTTTAAATTGGTAATTTTCCAGAAAATGAAGAAAATTCAAACCAAGATTTATCCTGGAAAAAATTATAATCAATAAATATCCAAATATATGTATATATATATATTTAATAAATAATAAATAATAAATAATAAATAAATAATAACAAACATATATAAAAAATAAAAATAAAAATAAATATAATAAAATTAATTATTTTATTTCGAATAATTTCTATCTTGATATTTCAAATTATATATTCTGACATATATTTTGATATGTTACCTACTATTCTATCTGACATCTATTTTGATATTATTCTATCTGATATATTTTCCAATATTTGCTCTGGTATATATTTTGATATTCTATCTAACATATATTTTGATATTTTCCCACCTGGCAGATAAGGGTTGTTAGATTTTATCAGAGTGCATGTCCGCCCGCCGCCTCTTCCCCCGCCTCCTCCTCCTCATCTTCCTCCTCGCTCTCCTCCTCGCCCTCCTCCTCGCCTCCGCCTCTTCCACCTCCACTTCCGCCTTGCCAAACTTGCCAACTCGTCGCCAAGCTCTTCGCCAACTTCCCAGCTCAGTGCGCACTGCTGGACCTCAACCTGCGAGCTGCCCAGCTCAGCGTGCACCGCTGAACCTCAATCTGCGAGCTGCCCAGCTCAGTGTGCACCGCTGGACCTCAACCTGCGAGCTGCCCAGCTCAGCGTGCACCGCTGAACCTCAATCTGCGAACTGCCCAGCTCAGTGTGCACCGCTGGACCTCAACCGGGGGACCTGCCCAGCTCAGTGTACACCGCTGGAACTCAACCTGGAACCTGCCCAGCTCAGTATGCACCGCTGGACCTCAACCTGGGACCTGCCCAGCTCAGTGCGCACCGCTGGAACTCAACCTGGAACCTGCCCAGCTCAGTGTGCACCGCTGGACCTCAACCTGGGACCTGCCCAGCTCAGTGTGCACCGCTGGACCTGGGACCTGCCCAGCTCAGTGTGCACCGCTGGACCTCAACGACCAGATAGAATGCCAGAAAATATGCCAAATAAAATATCAAATAGAATGCCAGAAAATACGCCAGATAAAATGCCATGAAATATACCAAATAGAATGCCATAAAATATACCAGATAGAATATCATAAAATATACCAAATAAAATTCCAAAAAAATTGCCAGATAATATACCAGAAAATATGCCAGATAGAATGCCAGAATATTTGCCAGATAATATACCAAAAGATATGTCAGCTAGAATGCCAGAAGATATGCCAGAACATATACCAGAAGATATGCCAGATAAAATCCCAGAAAATATACTAGACGACGGATGGCCCGAGAGCGTAGAGGAGGGTCTTTTCTTGTTAGTATGGAGACACAATTTTACACACAATATATTCAAGATGTGTTATAGGCAGTCGAGAAGAGGAGTATCAAGACGAAATAGTGAGAAGTGCAAGATAATAGTTTGTATCGCAAACACTTTGACACACAGAAGCTTTTACACACAGACGCTTTTACCACACAAAAGCTTTTACACACAGAAGCTTTTACACACAGAAGCTTTTACACACAAAAGCTTTCACACACAGAAGCTTTTACAGACAGACACTTTCACACACAGACCCTTTTACACACAGGCGCTTGTACACACAAAAGCTTTTACACACAAAAGCTTTTACATACAGAAGCTTTTACGCACAGACGCTTTTACACAGACACTTTTACACACAGGAGCTGCTTTTACACACAAACGCTTTGACACACAGAAGCTTTTACACATAGACGCTTTTACACACAGGCACTTTTACACACAAACACTTTTACAGACAAACATTTTTACACACAGACGCTTTTACACGCAGACGCTTGTACACACAGAAGCTTCTACACACAAACGCTTTTACACACAGACGGTTTTACATACAAACACTTTTACGCAGAAACACTTTTACACACAGACGCGTTTACACACAGACGGTTTTACACACCAGCGCTTTTACACACAATCACTTGTACACACAGACGCTTTTACACACAGGCCGGCCCATGTACTCACAGCGAAGTCATCGTTGTCGTGGCCACCTCAGCAATCCGACGGGGTGGTGTGGCGAAGTCCTATTTCCATGTGACTCGAAACCAGCATGTATAAACATGTCATGAGGGCTATGTGCTTTGGGGCCTTCATCCAAAGTGGTTTGCCATCTCCTCAAAAAAAAAGTCTAAACGGCAGGCGGCGAACGTTTCTGGGCTGGGACACGCACAGTATTACAATACGATATAAGTTGGTTCTTTATGGGTTTAGGGTCCTGACTCGTGACTGTGACTGGAATTGAAACTCGCTTCTTATCAGGACTACGTCAAACTTGCCAGCAAGGCCTGAACATTACAGGGATGACCGGAAAACAAACATGCCAAAGAATCAACGGGGCAAGAGAACAAAACATGTAAGCAAGGCTGCTTTTACACACACATTGCCGCTGTCACACAGAAACACCTTTTACACAGAAACCCTTCTGCACACACACCATTTTACACAGAGACGCTTTAACACACAAACCCTTTTACACACAGACACTTTTACACACAAAAGCTTTTACACACAGACACTTCTACACAGATGCACTTGTACACACAAACACTTTTACACACAAACATCTTCACACAGAAACACTCTTACACACAAACACGTTTACACACAAACACTTTTACACACAGAAGCTTTTACACACAAACACGTTTAAACAGATGCAATTTTACATACGATCACTTTTACACACAAACATCTTTACACAGAACCACTCGTACACACAAACCCGTTTACACACAAAGACTTTTACACACAGAAGGTTTTACACACAAGACTTCTACACAGATGCGCTTGTACACACAAACACTTTTACACACAAACATCTTTACACAGAAACGCTCGTACACACAAACCCCTTTTCGTGCGAAAGGGTTACTCCAGCACACGAAAAATCGCAATTTTACCTCAGTTTTTGCCGATCGACCCTCATTTCGTGCGAAAGGGTTGCTCCAGGACAAGTAAAATCACAATTTTACCTCAGTTTTTGCCGATCGACCCTCATTTCGTGCGAAAGGGTTGCCCCGGCACAAGTCAAATCGCAATTTTACCTCAGTTTTTGCCGATCGACCCTCATTTCGTGCGAAAGGGTTGCTCCGGCACAAGTCAAATCGCAATTTTACTTCAGTTTTTGCCGATCGACCCTCATTTCGTGCGAAAGAGTTGCTCCGGCACAAGTCAAATCGCAATTTTACCCCAGTTTTTGCCGATCGACCCTCATTTCGTGCGAAAGGGTTGCGTTTCGTGCCGTCTCGTTGGCACTGCCCCTGCTCCCGCCTTCAAAAGAGAAATAGAAAAGAAGGAGAGGGCAAGAGGGCAAGAGGGCAAGAGGAGAAGATGTGAGATGAGAAGATGTGAAGATGAGAAGATGTGAGAAGATGTGAGAAGATGTGAGAAGATGTGAAGATGAGAAGATGTGAAGATGTGAGAAGATGAGAAAATGTGAGAAGATGTGAAGATGAGAAGATGTGAAGATGAGAAGATGTGAAGATGAGAAGATGAGGAGAAGATGGAAAGATGAGGAGAAGATGTGAGGATGAGAAGATGTGAAGATGAGAAGATGTGAAGATGAGAAGATGAGGAGAAGATGTGAGGATGAGAAGATGTGAAGATGAGAAGATGTGAAGATGAGAAGATGCGAAGATGAGAAGGTGTGAAGATGAGAAGATGTGAAGATGAGAAGATGTGAAGATGAGAAGATGAGGGATGAGGAGAAGATGTGAGGATAAGAAGATGTGAAGATGAGAAGATGAGAAGATGTTTTACAGACCCCCACTATTGGAAGAACCCTGCGCTCAGACGCTCTCGGGAAAAAAAACATATTTTTTTCGATTTCATAATCAATTAAATTTCCTTTTATAACCCAATTAAAATATTGCCCAAAATTGGATTTCGAAGCTTCCCCCTAATACACTAACATGAGAAGTTTTTTTCTCAGATCCAATTTTACCAGGAGGAGCTTTATCCACCTCTTTCCACCTTTCTTTGGGTAAAGCTGGTCCAATTACTTTAGAAAGCCATATCCATGTTAAAACCTTGACAATGCAAGGTTTCCGAAATAATTAGATGCCTTATTAAACCCTTATTTAAAAACAGCACCCAAATGCACCCAAACAAATTTTCAAGGGGGCACCCCATGAGTGACCCAGATCCTCAAGAATGTAATTGTTTCGATGGTACCCTAATGTGCACAAAAACTTTTGGGGTGAGAAAAACATAAAACCTTTTATCCACCTCTCTTTTGGTAAAGCTGGTCCATTTACTTTAGAAAGCCATATTCATGTTAAAGCCTTGAAAATGCAAGGTTTCCCAAATAATTATAGATGCCTTATTAAACCCTTATTTAAAAACAGCACCCATTTGCACCAAACAAATTTTCAAGGGGTACTCCATGAGTGACCCAAATCCTCAACAATGTATATAATTGTTTCAATGTGCACAAAAACTTTTGGGGTGAAAAAAACACAAAACCTTTTATCCACCTTTCTTTTGGTAAAGCTGGTCCATTTACTTTAGAAAGCCATATCAATGTTAAAGCCTTGAAAATGCAAGCTTTCTCAAATAATTAGATGCCTTATTAAACCCTTATTTAAAAACAGCACCCAAATGCACCCAAACAAATTTTCAAGGGGGTACCCCATGAGTGACCCAAATCCTCAATAATGTAGTTGCTGCGATGGTACCCTATTGTGCATGAAAACTTTGATGGGTGATATTTTTTGGATTAAACAGGAAAATCAATTGAACGTGGATCTTGAATTGATAAATTGGTTTCAATTGAAGCCCTTTCTTATCAATAGATTTCTTTGAGGGTTAAAAGGAACATCAATTGAATGTAGATTCAAATGAGTTGAAAGTAAATTGATTTCAATTGAAATCCTTCCTTATCAATAGAATTGAAAATAGGTTCAAATGAATTGAAAGCAAATTGAGTTCAATTGAAATCCTTTCTTATCAATAGATGTTTTTGAGGTTTAGAAGGAAAATCAATTGAAAGTAGATTCAAATGAATTGAAAGTAAATTGCTTTCAATTGAAATCCATTATCACTATATAGATTTCTTTAAGGTTTAAAAGGAAAATCAATTGAAAGTAGATTCAAATGAATTGAAAGTAAATTGATTTCAATTGAAATCCTTCCTTATCAATAGATTTCTTTGAGGTTTAAAAGGAAAATCAATCGAAAATAGGTTCAAATTAATTGAAAACAAATTGATTTCAATTGAAGTCCTTTCTTATCAATAGATGTTTTTGAGGTTTAAAAGGAACATCAGCTGAAAGTAGATTGATGTCAATTGAAATCTTTACTAAAAATTGTTGAGGGGGGGGCCGTACACTAATCAGTATCCAACATTATTCATCATAAATCACTGAATCATACACCCCATGGTTGCCACAAACCCACATGCAATGTGGGGGAAGCTCTTGGCTCTCTTCACTGCTGGGTTGGATTGCATCAGAACGATGCGTGCCAACATATATTTCATTCTGTCTCACCCCCGCTTTACGAGGGGGTGGGGGGGGTAACAACTGAAATATTTCAAAAAGGGGGTGTTACCCTCCCACCCCACTATAGACATACTTCAGCTAAATATTTCTAGCTCATATACTCAGCACTGTCATTGATGCATCTGCGGGCACCGGTGGGTCGTTTGCTCACCATTGCTCACCCTATCTAGCAACCAAAACCGCTGGTAACTGTGATCGTACAAAAAAAAATCAATGAATCTAAATGGTGAAATTCTTGGGTGGGTGGGTGCAAAACCCTTGTAACATTTCTAGAAGGACATTCCATGGCCGCAGCAAGGTTTCTGGGTATCTAGCCGTGGCAAGTATTTAAACATCAGGAGCACGAGTTCAGACAGGTTATATGCCATTTTTAAATCTATGGGTATCCAATTGTCATATCTAGGCTAAAGTCTGGCATCCGGACGACCCCCCAACCTCTTTTGCCAGCCAAAAAAACATGTTGGGGAGTTATATTTCACGTGGTCAGGCGATATATTTCTCGGACATTTCTTGCCTACCCCCCCCAAAAAAATATTGGAGGGTTGAAGGGGGTGATCATTTTGTTTTGCCAACACTTTGGATGAATTTCTCCCGACTAGTTCCCAACCCACCTCAAAGATCAGCACAGAACCAGCTGCCCCCGAAGCTTCCAAATTGAAGCCTCCGAGCCAGCATGGCCCCACTTGCAGAAGATGGCAAAAACCATAGTCTTGGACTCTTGGATGGGATTAAACTGTGGCGTAAAAGGCAAGGAGGTCAAAGGGTCTGTTAAGTGGACCCTTTTTTTCGTGCAACCGTCTTATGACATTGCAAAGGAAACTTTGATGTCACGATTTTTTTTGCAAATGCCATTGCGCATCATCTGGGGAAAAAAACAGCTTTGAGTCGCTGCAGTGGCTGGGGAGGAAGGCCAAAATCATTTCCCCAAAATATGTCGAAGCACTTAAGTGTCAAAAAACAACCCGTCTCAACCTCGGGTTGACGGCAGCTTCCAAAACACATCCCAGAGAATCGCAGGGTACCAGGGGTGCAGGTCTGATCTGTCCTTCACGCGCTGCGAAGGCGAGGAGTTCTTGTTGAGCTGCCAGGAAGGCTTCTTTGAGACACAGGCTCCAGTCCTGACAAGCTCATGGTCTGACAATATCTCCGTGGATGATGTCACATCTGGTTCACAATTAACTATTTCCCAGTGGCTTCATGAATCTGGAATCATGTTGGATTACGTTGTTACACTCCACATGTTTAACATCCAACTCAAAAAGGGCCATATCCAGCAGTAAAATCATCTTTGGGTTCCCATTTTCATCCATTTTCAGGTTTAAATCTTGAGGGGCGTCTGCGGTTGGGGAAACGATGTGAGACCTAGGGCTGCTCATCTCATGGTAACCTCCAATATCCTCCGATTCTTCATGCCGGGCCTGTCCCCAATGGCGATTGGTTGTGATACACCGCGGCAGCGATTGCACCTCAGCGGGATATATCACTGGCTCAAAGGAAATGTGCGTCCGACCAAAATGGGCCAACATTGCAGGTGATCAAAAAATATATAAAAAAGACAGGAACTGGATCACCTCAATTCAATGATGGCTTTAATCTTTTAAGGGCCTTTGAATTAACATCTCTCTAACAAAATTTCAATCTATCGATATTGACCTGTTCGTATGGTGTCATGCGTCAAGAGTCTCATTGATCTTTGGCAGATTCTGGCAGAATCAGCCTCGGCCAAGTGACTAAGCGAAAGGAGACCAGGTGACCAAAGGGACCATGTCCATCGCAAACACCATACAGGCCAATAGGACCGACCTCAGTGCTGCATTGATATGAACATCTTTTGGCCATCCACAGCTGGCTTTCAAGACCTTCAACTTCCCTCTGAGCGACCCACGTGGTGTGCGAAGTAGTTGTCCTGAGACAGCTTTCGCCAGCCGCCAGAGGATTTGTTGCATGCCATGCATGATCCATGTTGACAACATTGAAACCCAAAGAAACATAGAGCAACTTACGCATCAAGTGCCCTTGCAAAACTGGGCTGTCCATCTCCTCCCTCTCTGTTGGCCAATATAACGGTAATATAATATATATATATAATATAATATATAACAATTTTAATATATATGTAATTAATTATACACATATATATATATATATATGTATAAATTTTAATGTATATAATTAATAGATATAGTTTATAATATGTATACATATATATATTTTTATAATATAATATAATATACTTTTGCATGATTCTGGTCTTCCAGGCTTCTCCAACCTGAAGTGTGCATTTCAAATGGTCCTGATTTGGTGTCGGATCTGCAGCAGACTTCTGACCCTTTTGGCATACCACGGCCATGTGGATCTGGCCCTGGCATTGGTGGCAGTGCTGATTCTCTGGATTTTATGGGCTGGGACATGCTGGGACTCTACTATACTATACTCTATTGGGATGATTTTTTGGTACAGAGTATCTTGATGTGTTTTGCGTCTTGCAGGTAAAGCATTCCACTCCCTCACTTTTTTTTACAAGCTGAGCTGCTAAGTTCCTTGGGATGTGGACGATTCAGTCCCACACACTGGGAAAGTGCCAGGGAAACAAATCTTTCCACGTCCATGGCAGTTTTCATGGACGGATGACGACCAGGCCCTGCTATTCTTGGAGAGCCTAGCTCTACAAAAGGATACTGATCAAAAACAAATCTCAGCAAATTTCAGCGAACCCATGCGAACCCATTGCATCTGCAAGATGCGATGAAACCCTTCAAGATCCTTCAAGGTTTTTTGAACTAAGAGATTCCTATAGATTGCTCTTATATAAAAGATTTTGTTTTTCCAGTCGGGTGCAGTCATGTACAAAGTACATACTGTAGACGTGGTGCAACTGTGAGTCCAATCATTGACTATCTACATCATTTTGGATTTTTGGATTGGCTTCATCCAACCTGCAAGCTCTCTGTACAGTCTCTTGTCCGCATATTTAAAGCTTCATGCCACCAGCGTGCCAGCAGCATCATACTTGAATCTCAGAAACCTGGGCAGCACACACATAGCGGAAGTTGCACCCTGCAAAGACGCAACATACACAACCTTTCCAAATCAGATTCTCATGGGATCTCTGCCTGTAAGTTCATAATAGTCCATCAGCTAAGACACTCTTTCCAGCTCTTCATGTTGTCCAATTCCTACGGGGCAACACTCGCCAGTCGTGTCGGTGGGCCATTTTTGACGCGTTCATCAAGCTGAAAAATCTAGAAACTGATTGGTTCATTGGCACGGAAATGATGAAACATTTACTACACCAAAATGATGCTAAACGATGGGCACACTGCTTGCTGACAAATCTGTTCGTCCACCTGGGCACAAACACCATGCGCTCCTCGGAAGTTAAAGGCTGGCCATCATCGTCCTCGAGGCTAACAAGCTGCTTGGCGAAGTATCGAGTGGCATCTTTGCCAGCAAAAACGCCATAAGGGCCCTGCAAGCCACAGCAAAACAATGGAACTCCATGAGCATTGGTTTTTCCCTCAAACACAACCAGGAGTGACCAGGAGAAAAACAGAACGAAATTCAGCAAATGCAAGTGAGTTGATGCAAACCAAATTTAATTTTTGGAACTCAAAGTGAGTTGATTGATGTTGATTGATACAAATGTAACCGTGAAATGCTGTTGATTTGGCAAATCTTGGCCACCTGAGCTCCATAAAAGTCGCGGCCGCGCCATACATTGAAGACTTCACCTTGGGTCGAGTCAGGGCGAGTCTCACTGCCAGGTCAGTTGAAACTCGGCGACACGGCGATGGCGGTTAGGTTGCAGCTGTGATGCCATCTACTCCGATCAGGATCCTGGGACATTGGCAAATCTTCACCAAATAAACCCATTGACATCCCATTGACATCCCATTGACATATCATCATGGTAGTCACTGTATTCATCTGTAGTCCAGAACAATCTCCAAGTGTAAGTTTATGTAAGTTTGTTTTTTTCTCCAGCATCAGCATCACGTCACACGTACACACACACACGGCTAACCGCTGCATGGCCGTGTTTGTCCAGGTGGCACGAGCTTGTTTCATAACCCCTTCTTTTCTTTTTTGCATGTTTTTTCTCCTTCCCCGTGTTCAAATCCTACACTGAGATCACAAACACAAATGAGATGGGTACAAATTACTATCCAAATTTGAGAACAATATATAACAATAAATCAATAGGATGATGAAGATGTGGATCCCTGTTCCATCTCCCAAGATATGTGTGGCGAGGCTCGGTTTCTGTGGATCAGTGCCATTGTATGGGGCCAGGTCCTCAGCATGCCACTGCCGAGGCGCCAAATGCATCTGCTCCTGGTGTCAACACGGATTCACTTGTTGCCTTTGCTTGGTATCAGGTTGATGGCTTTGGGCGAAGGCTATTAAGCGGCTATTGCAAGGGAGAAACACGCTGACACCGAGGGAGACATGCTTTGCAGGGAGCACCAGTTCCTAAACACTATCGAACACTGGGGCCTGGCTCCCCACAAGCATCACGCACTCAAACCTTTACTTCGCATAATGACCAAGTCATTTTAGTTCTACATACCGTCATTGAATCATATATTCCCATGACACCCCATGTGCACACATATATGCACACTCACATGTGCCGTGCCGCACTGCTAGGACAAAAGTTGCGCTTGTTGAGCTTCCGGCAATGTACATGTTTGGTGTCTTCTGCACATCCTTTCCCCGTAGAATCCTAGCATGGAGCTTACCCCGGTCGCATTTCCACCCTCCGAAAGCTTTAAATTTTTATGCATTTAAAACGAGGATGATAATTGACCGTCCCACACCTGCCACACAAAACGGACTTGAAAATGTCGTCCGCAGTTGACCGAGATGGATGTTTTGTAAGGCTTTCAAGAAACAAAAACTTTGTTCCTCCAGAAGAATACAAAAAACTTGCTTAGTGGGAATTGCCAAGTCATCTGCTGATTTTTGCACGTGGTTGAGCTTGGTCATTACTCCACATAAACTATCGGTCTCCATCCTCTTTGTCTGCATTGCTACACATGTGCCCTGACGCAGAGCAAACAAAAACTTGTTTAGTGGGAATTGCCAAGTCATCTGCTGATTTTTACGCGTGCTTCAGCTTGGTCATTACTCCACACAACATACCTGTCTTCCACATAACAGACATATCTGTCTCCATCCTCTTTGCCTGCGCTGCTACACATGTGCCGTGACGCACTGGTAGGACAAAAGTTGCGCTTGTTGAGCTTCCGGCAATGTACATGTTTGGTGTCTTCTGCACATCCTTTCCCCGTAGAATCCTAGCATGGAGCTTACCCCGGTCGCATTTCCACCCTCCGAAAGCTTTAAATTTTTATGCATTTAAAACGAGGATGATAATTGACCGTCCCACACCTGCCACACAAAACGGGCTTGAAAATGTCGTCCGCAGTTGACCGAGATGGATGTTTTGTAAGGCTTTCAAGAAACAAAAACTTTGTTCCTCCTGAAGATCCTGAAGTATAATATACAGATACATTATTATATTAATTGCTACCCTTATACAATCGTGAAACTTGATGCGGCAGTACCTGTCATTTTGCATTTGGCCATATTTCTCCGGCAACTTTCTCCACCGTCGTCACTTTGGGCCATGGACCTCCAAAGCCTTGCGCTGCGCCAAACGTTTGGCAGCCCAGTAGTCGTTCAGCAAATCTCTCAACAGGAGCCACGAGCCAAAAGCCCTGGCGTGGAAATATAGGTGTTGCATGGTGTTGCCTTAAATGCCAGAAGAAACTACTAGTAATATCTAGTAATTATAGGATACTATATGATACTATGCACTATACAAGTAGGGTTTTCAATGTGCTTGAAGTGTGTTTCCCAATGTCTTCCCCATGTTTTCCAATATGTTTCACATGTTGTTCTGAATAGCCTGAATAGCTCTTATTATTGGATGTTCACGTGCTTCCTTTGAAGCAACTGTTGCTCAGGCACGACTACCTCCTGTGATTATGAGCGAACTCCCCATAAGCAATACTCTGGCGACACTGCAAACTATTCACCAATGTCTTCATACACTTTCACTGACTCTTACATGCGTGCGTGTGATTGCATTCAAAAGAAGGGGACACGGTCCTAAAGCAAAGGGATGGCACTGTTAGTTCGTAGCTCAGAAAATACCGCTCTCCACCAGCTATCAACCAAATTTGACTATCCTGATCCCTTTCAAGCTAATTTCAATACATTGCGCATTGCAATGGAATCCAAAGAATCGCTGTCTAAGAAAAATTGGATATGATGTTGGCAAACTAACCATGAAAAATGCAAACAGATCCAAACCACAAACAATTTTTCCAGGTTGTTCTGATGAAGCTGTGTTTAGTTTCCGTAGTTTCCATGTGTTCAGGTTACAACGCAGGGCATCCGCAACCCACATGCTCTCCAAGTGGCAGGCAGCTGATGGTCAAGCCATTCACGGAAAACAAGGCATCCCTTGTGCGCTGGAACCAGCTGGTCATGGCGCCAGGCCGGAAATCCGGGAAAGAGCACAGCTGCTTGGCAGCTTGACAAATGTTGTGACATGTTGTGACGGTTATTTCAGTGAAACTTGGAGATGTAATGAAATGTATAGATATGTATATATATAATATGATTATGATTGTGAATTGATTATGTATCACAGGGAAGTATTCACCTTCGCATAAAGCTACAAGTAGGCAGGTTGCTCACCGTTTGCTGAGTTGGGGAACAGGATCGCTCACCTTGACCAGGTCAGTAGCACATCGCTGGGGCCGGGCCTGCAGCCATGTAGGTCCAGACCAGCGATAAAAATCCTCGGGCATGTTGGATGTTGGACCATGCACCACCGGACTGGGCTATGCTTGCGGCACAAAGATCCACTCGATTCAGGGAAATGTCATGACGTGTCATGACTGATGTGTGTGTGTGTGTTTTTTTTCAATATGTTTGTTGCAGCATGCTCTGTGCAATGACATGCAACATGATCAACATGTCTATTACATTTCCCTCCCTCCATCCGTCATGAAAACGAGCCCGAGCCCGACAGCTGACCCAATCATCACAAATTAGTGGTGTCCAAAAGGTTGTTCGCTTATGTTTGCATTACTTTTTGTGACCCCCAGTGGTGGCAAACACAAAGGCACACAGTGTACTGCGTACACCCCTGAACAGCCAGCCTTTTCAGGGTCTTTCAGGTATCTCCCTTGTGTTTCCAGTCCACTACCTTTCACTGATGAAGCGCCACAACCTGTTTCAAAGATCAAACAGCAATATGATTCAAGTGCATTCAAGTACGTCTTTGAAAGGATCAGCTATTAATACTTAGTTTAATTAGTTTCATAGGTTTCAACTTCCTACCATCCTTCAAATCTCGCTTAGTAAAACCTGGAGGGATTTCCGGGCACTTCACTTCCCAGGATCCCCAAGTCCTCAACACCCTCACCTTGTGAAGCCTTCGAAAGGCACCGTGCCATCACCCAGCCATGAAGGTCTTAATCTTTTGGAGACCTTGATACATAAATACACACATTTTAAATATAATATATACCCTAAGATTCCAAATGCTATGTTTAACTTCGCAGTTGCTCAAAGACTAAGTTTAACTTAGTATATATATCTATAGATACGATGTTTAACCCAAGTAAAACTTAGTATTTGCTACACAGCAGTGATAACGCCAAAACATAAGCGTCTATATATATATATATGTAATTATATGAATGTATGTAGATAGTATAAAGGTAATTGATGGTAATTGAATCTTGCGATATATTTATACAATTTTATACACATATTATATCTATCTCTTGACTTATGAGGTACGAAAGGTGAGGGGGTCTGCAGGTGCGTACAGGTGAGCTGATGGCCAATGTCGGAATGACACACGCCAGAACCAAGATAATCCAGCAAAAACATGCAAAGACGCAGTAGCCGCAGTAGCTTAATAGCTGCTCAGTAGCTGCTCAGCAGTTTCGTACATTTTCGTACTCTGGATCCAACAGCCTGGTCATTCCCAACCTCTGTTCGAAGGATCACGGCTTTGTCCATCGTAAATTTTTCTCCTTTTCGAAGGCCACCAAAGACCTCAAGCTCAGGCCATGGCATGCCATGGCATTCAAAGTGGGAATGAAATCTGTTTGGTGGTTTCATCCCCTCTGAAAAATATTAGTCAGTTGGGGTTATTATTCCCAATAATGTCAAGTTAGGATTAATAAACCGTTTGGCTGGGACATGATTAATCAACCACCAGTGCTGAAATTGATTTTTTGTTATCCAAAAGTTTCAAAGGGTTTCCTTATGGTTTCCTTATGCTATATTTAAGTTGAAACCACATGAACACCAGAACCCATCACTGCTGATCAATGAGAATTTGAAAAAACTACTATTCCCCAAATGATCGATTTTTAATTAAATTCTTTGTAAAAATCATCAGTTTGGATAGCTCCCAAAGGGTACCCCCCATGAGCCCATGTCCTCCATTAATAATAATCAGGGTTTGCCCCTTATTAATCAACCCCCATGTCAGGGGCCGTTTATTTAGGGAGGATTCAGGAAAGACCTTGCAAGGTATACCCTGACCTATAGGGAGGGGGGGTTGATTAATCCGATGTTGGCATTACAGTATATGGAAAAATAGTGACAATCCATGAAAATCCATGAAAATCCCTTTTCCTTCGGAAAAAAATCTTGTCTATGGAGAAGATTGGAGAAGTCGAAGTGCCAAAGTTTGCAGTGACGACTGTAAGACGACTGTACTGCCAAGAGCGGTGCCGAAAATTTGCTTCGCCTTTGGCAAACGGCTGGGGGAAGTCTGTTGGTTTCTGGTTGCTATTTTCCGTGCGTCTCAAGTCATACCGCAAATTCACCCATAAAAATAAGAGCAAATTGATGCAACATGATGCAACTAGGAAGTCCGAAGACACAAGACTGGGTGAAATAGCTTGGTCACTGCAAGTTACCTCAGAGCACTTGCAGTCTCCCACAATTGCTCTGAATGGTATTCAATTGGCATGGCTTGCAGTTCAGCCAAGTGGTTCTGAGACAGAAGTCTTGAGCTTTCCACAGATTGGCTGCTTAGTCACTGGTCATGGTCAGCCGATATCCGACGATCCGAGTCCCCCAACGCAACGGCGAAGGTCTCATTTGGTTTCACCAGCTGAGGCCTTGATGGATGGTCTATGCCACCCATTTCTGGTACACTTGGGATGGTCTGCGGGGGTCATCATGAACTCCTAGCACTGGGTGCTTTTGTCCCCAACTACTGGGGCTGTATCCCCTAGGCCCTAGAATTTGGATGAATTTGGGCTTAAAGTGGGTATGCTATTCGAGATTACTGGAGAGTTCCAACTCCTTTTCGCACGCTGCACTTGTAGCGTTGATTGGGAGATCATACCAATGACACTAGGAATCACTAGGATGTCGATGGTGGCAGCAACTGCAACTTGCAAACTGTCAAGATGCTGCATCAGACGAAGTAACCAGGGGACAACTAGCAACTAGCCGCCCATGACCATGGGGACCTGCAGAAATGCGTGCTCAAAGTGCAGAAAGGACGGAATCTCATGAATTGCTTGTCACTATTCGGATGGTGTTCCCTTCGCTTTCCACCAGCACACCAATGAAGTGTGAAACTCAGATTTCCCAAACAACAAGCTTCAATGTTAGAGTTTCCATCTTCAGGCTAGTTGCCTGTACAAACAACAAGTAACATCAAGCAACATCAACTTGCCCTGCTACTGTGACAAGCTGAGGATCGCACTTCTTCCAATCCTGCTCCACACGGTCAGCGAGTGTTTGCTTTGCCTCTCCTTTGCCAGGATGAAGCTCAAACAACCGAGCCTCACGATATCTCCAACGGACCTTTCCATTCAATATCCATAGGTATCCAATAGATATCCAATACTTAGATATCCAATAGAAAATCGAATTAATATCAATTAATCATAATTCACTGTTGATTTCAGAATCAGTTCGAGGCCCATACTTATGCCATAGCTACCTACTTTATCCATGTTTATCCATGTTTATCCTAGTTTCAGATTCTGTGCCAGACTTCCCTCTGGTGTCACAGGGGTCAGTGAAAACACACAGCCCAGTGCCAGGCCCGTGGACCTCCTGCGGGAGGACTTTCCTGACCCACGCCCTTTCCCAGGAACATCGTCAGAAGGCAGAATCATGACATGATGTCTGATGACATCCATTGATATCCTGCATACATTACATACGAGTATGATATGTGGATCGCACCATGATTCTTCTGTTGCATACTGTTGCCATAGGCTTTCACATGCTTTCACCCCAGCATCAGAAATCTTCAAACGGCCAGCTGAGAAAAGGGGTCCTTGACTTCCTGACTTTCTTGCGGAGCAGCCTTCGCAGGGAAACACAAGCACTGCAGCCTGGATTTGCTGATCGAATATGTGAGATGAAATTCTTTAAACATTGACGCCCATGCAAATAGACCCCAAACTCAAAAAAACCGTCACTATCCCTCTCTCTCTCTCTCTTTCTCTCCAGCGCCATCTCTCAAGTTCAGCGAGGCTGAAGGCGCGTGTGTGGCCCAGCCATGGCCCAGCCAAGCAGAGCCACAACTAGATGTCTCTATGTCCCTACCCTTCCCTTTTTCGAATGGGTTTCTATATGTTTCTATCTTCTCTAAATTCATCATTTCTCAACATTTCTCTCCTCAAAAATGCACGGTGCGTATGGGAGGACCGCCTCTTCCTCTTCTTCCAGGTCCAAATCCACCGGCATCTGCGTAGCGATCCATGTCCCACAGTAACATGACCCAAGCATCGGGAGGATAATCTCTAACTATATGTAATATAAAGAAAGGATATTTATATATAAGGTTGATGAATACTGTCAGCGAGAAAAGTAGAGCTTTAATTTCCGAAAATACAATGTATGAATATGTGTGACATGTCCGAATTCCCTCAGCTGACTTTGAAACCCATTGGCCTTAATTTTCACATTGTAGACCGTGTTTGCACGGTCAGCTTTCCTGCAGGTCCCACTAGGTTTGCTTGGGTCAAGCTGATGAGACTTGACTAGCTGAATTCCGAGGATTCAATCGCAAATCCATTGTGACTGATGTAGCAATGGAACACTATCGAATGTGAATCATAAATGCTCTGACAAACATATGCAAACAACTCCTGATGCTTTAATTACTGCTGGCCACACGCCCAAGCAAAAGGCTTCATCATATTGCTGAGCAAGTAAGCCACAGCTGCGAACAACTATTAGCAACTGATAAGTAAAATTAAGTAAATGGGAACCATGGATGGTCAAATGAGCGCTCCTGAGCAGTCTTCTGCGTGTGGGTCTGGCTTCATCCTCCGGATGGGGTTGGAGAAATCACTGGATCGAACCTTCCACTTGTCAGTCGGTTGAAGAATTAAGCTTAACATAAATCTGATTTCATCTGAATCAGCACAAGACATGAGTTTTTTGAGCTTGTAAACTTACAAATCTTGTGAACTTTGTTGAAAGATGGGCTCAGCACTTAGACTTCGGATTTCATTTTCGTGGGTCACGTGCTTGCCATGGACAATCCCTGGCAGATTCTGGCAGTCCTCCTTTTGGCGACTCTTCTCTAGCCTTGGCAAGCCACAATCGTCGCCACAGCGCGACTTAATGTCTGCAAACATAGAAAAAACAATCTGAACAACCACGAATCAACGAGGCATCTTTGGACAGGCCGTGACGAGCTACGAGCACTCTTTGCCAAGTGTATTCGCTTGGGCACTGTGCGGGCAAAAGCGCACGCCGAAGAACTGACGTGCTGACAAATACAATCTGATTTCTTCTAACCCTATCCAAATACTTTCCCGAACTCTTGGATAAGTCTATGTCAGCAGTCTGGGGAAGAGCCGCCACACACAAACACCCTAGAGCCATGGAGTAGCGTACGTGAACGGCCTTCGACTCTTCGCTCAAAATATAATATATGGCCCAAACAGTGATTTCCAGCTAGGGCCGAATCTACTCAGTCTACCTGTCTTGCGCTTTGTTGCCTTTGCTTCTAAGTTTCAAGCAGTTCTTCCTTCTCCTGGATGCAGGCTGCGGCATCCAGTAGGTGATGGTGTATAGCATGCAATTCAACGCCGTCTCAGCCCAAACATCATGGCCTAGAGCACATGCAAAATCACAAGAACCTGTGCAAAAATTGCAAAGTATATGGCCAGGCTCAATTCCAGTGCAGTAAGCTGCTACATCAGTGTCACTTTATAATCTTTATATATTATTAAAGATTATAAACAACTCATTAACGTGCATCATGTGCATCATGGTCGTGAATCATCCTCTCACCCGGGCCGGGCCCAAAGAGTCTCAGAGTCTCCTTGCTGGTGTGGAAATCGTCGCCATCATCTGTGACTTCTCGAATCTCTGCACCTAAACGGGAGCTGGAGGAACTGGGTAGATTTCACGAAGCAACGTAAAGGGACACGATTTCCAGCTGACATGATCTCACGAGGGAACGCTGCCAATGAATCATGATGAATGTTGGTATGTCGTGGCATTTCAGATACTCTCTCTTCCTCATGAAATTGTAATTTGTCTTCCATAGAGCTGCAGTTCTGCCACGATCTGAACATCGCCACATCATGAGATATCCTGGCTCAAATGATGACAGCCATAATTATCATATATAACAGTCCAAGAAAATCACCAGGGTCAGCCTTGCGCAATAGCATCTTGGTACTTGGCATACCTGAGCCCAAGGGCACAACATGGAGCAACTCTGAAATGAGCTGCAGCTCCAAACCCGCTGTTCGCCAGGGAGCACCTGGGATCTCTTTACCTTTTTTAGATGTACATCTCTTCACACCTGACCTTCATTATACATCACTATGATCCAGGCTGACCAGGCTGACCAAAAGGGACCCGAACAGGCTGAGTTCCGGCACTTCTCAAGGTTTCGTTTCAAGAAGTCGCGCAAAGGTCCCAATACCTGGCCACACAAAGCACCATGTTGATCCATGTTGCACCAATGGAATGCTAGTTGTGAGGCCTTGCCGGAATTGGTAACAGATCCCCCGGTCTGGAATGTTCCATGAGATTGTTTATTTCTGGTCATGATTTGTTGGGCTGTTCATATTGCAGTAAGTTATGTTTGTGACCAATGAAATCGGAACTCAAAGATCTCAAAGTGTCTCTCTTTGGCCTTACCAACATCCAAAATGCTCCAAAAGGCTTTTCTTGCTTTCCCTCCAGTGGCATGCAGAGCAGTTTTTAGCTCTGCACTTCACAACATCACGATTGGTCTGGCTCTGAGTCAACGTCCAGCTCTGAACACAATTGCTTGCAGCGAGTTTGTGACCATAAGTGACATGCCTTGTCAGAGATTTCAACATTCCAAGGATTACTGCGCCGGATGTCGCACAGAATCTCAATAAGCTCATCGTTGAATTTGGTTCCATTCGCCTTCCACAGCAAATCCAAGTCTTCTGCGTCGAGCAAATCTACATTGGTCGCTTCTGGAAAGACTTCGATGGTACTGGTTGCTGGACCCACGTCGACACTCAGCACCGTTGCTGAATTCATAGTGTAGATCCCCATCCAGTGACCGTTCTCGCAGCCATTGCTTCTGTCTGTCGCCCCCGGCGATGTCACTAGACGCTGCCAGGGGTCCGGTATGGGGGCCGGCATGTCCTGCTGGAGTGGTTGCGTGAGAGTTCAGGTGCAAAAGGTCAAAACTTCAACATCTTTTGCGCTCTTGTAATCTAACCATTCTATAACCTGACAATAGAAATACTGTGGTAAAGCCAAGAATTAATCATCATCAAATATCCTCAAGATCACCATAAATGGCTAGGTTCATTATTGAGTTTATCAGATTACATGGATATACCATCCCATTTATCCATGATTTTTTTCTGCAAAAGCACGTGGCCCTTTGCCTCAGCGCCATGGCATAGGCGGTGATGGGTCCACAGGTGACATGCTCGGTCTGAGGCAAAGTAATCCCAGGCTCCTGACATAAGCAGAATTAAGCATCCCATAGCATCCATCGACACCCAAAAGGAAACCACCATTTGAAGATTTTTGTAGCAGGAAAACCCAGCCAAGCATAGCTTAAAGCTGTGAAATGAAATTCATAAATGAACACCAAATTTTAGGGGGACACCATGGGAACACCTCAAGTTTGGTGGGTTTAGGCTCAGGCCCAAATATTGGGACAAAAAGGGTATCAAAAGCCTTCCAATGAACATCTGAGCGACCCTCACGGAATTTGCAGAATTTGTCCCGGACTACGTCCTCAGCTCAAGCAATATATTCAATTCAATATTCCATCTGAGATTGCAAAGGCAAATCGTTCAAAACTTTTTTTGTGGGTATGAGGAGCCCAGCCAAAGTCTTGAGTTTTACTATGTTTTTACTTCTACGTGAAAAAAGAGCCTGACTGAAGTAAACAGAAGGCGGCATTTGGATGCGTTCCACTCCTTGGCTGCCAAACGTTGTAAGAATCAAACGGCGGTCTGCTTCTGCCAATGGCAAGCAACACTTTCGACATACGGCACTACTACTGATCTGATCTACACTGGCAAAGGGCATTCTCCCACTGTACCAAAACAAATGAGGTATTTACAAATGGTTCCATAGTCCGATTCCTTTTTACAATAGCTCAAGCGAATGGATGAAGAATATTGAAGAATATAGTTTATTGATGTTAATTCTCTAAAAAAATGAGTGTTTCATTCAATATGATCAATTGATACAAACGGATATGGTGCTCTGTGTTGCCCCCAAGGCTCATTTCTTTTAGGAGCTCCATATCTGAGCCTTCAGGATCTTGCATCAGTTTGATGGTCGTAGAGCTGAGGCCAATGTCGACCATCAAAACTGGCTGGCCATCTTTTTTGTAACCTCTGTGGTGGCACCACTCAAAACCACACTAACATGACATACCATGACTACGACCACATATGACCACCAAAGGAAACAGTATATGGACATGCCATTCATGTTTTTTTGCGATCCATTGTGTGCAGTTTCCAAACATTGCTCGACGCACCATGGTGCGAGGAATCAATTCAGTCTCTCTGATCCCTTGCATCTGCTTTCCACATCTGCATAGCTGCATAATAGTTGCACCACGGAACGGCCACTCCATCCATTGAACGAGCACGCATTTACACCTTCAGCTGACCAACCAGGCATCTTTTCCCAGGGATCAAATACCTTGGACTCATGGCAGCGGGATTTCTGCAGATTTTGAAGGGAGAGTTAGCTTCATACTTCTCAGGAGCGACTCAACAATCTCAACATATCAGACCGTCTTCCAATCAGTCCTTCAGTTGCTTTCAAATGATTACCACTGAGCCTGATGTCCCATTCAACGGCCTCTTGCAAAGCACTTCAGCCGACCGATGACATGAATATGTGCACTTACAAATTCAAATTAGCATGGGCTCAAAGCATTGCAAGATGCGAGATCGAATTATCCGAACATATCCGAACTGGCCTGCAAACAACAGTTACTGTAACATATGTGGAGGGGGAACTTTTATTTATCTATATAGACTTCATTCATTAGAGAAACGTGGCGAAACCACCATGTTGCTTAAGCGGCTAGACATCAGAGGAATGCATACCGATTAATCTACCACCACTTTATCTGTCGAATGTCGTTTTATGGAATCAGGCAGTTCGAATTCCACAAAGCCATTGTTACCATATTGTCACTATGTGTCACTCATGTCAGGACATGTTAGCAACATTCAGGAAACACAAAGGAAGCTCTTCCAGGATGGGTCCAAAGATGTCCAAAGCAAACCACTTTGATCAACCACTGGAGTTCAGAAAATCATGGCCAAATCACCTGGTCCACCACCGCCTCTGGGCACAACTCGGCAGTTGCAGACCATGCCTTGCAGGCGGTCACGGCACTCCCTGCAGTCATCTTGCAAAGCAAGTCCTGTGCGCCAGGTTTTGGAGCAGCCGGGTCAGGCTGGAAGATTTCAAGCGACCTTTGGTTTACAGCTTCAAAATGCTTCAACGATGTAACGTGAAATGTCAGAAACAGGTTGGAAGATGTTGGAAGCAGCCAAACATCACATCAAACACCCCTTTGAGGCCGAGCTGTCTGGGTGATACTGTAATGGATTGCAGCTACGACATGCTACGACACCATGACAGTTGACTTGAACCCACCGTACTTGAACACCGCAAATTTGACGCAAATCATGCATGCCAAGGATTTGTGACAAAATCTCTGTACATATATCATATATAGTATCACAATTTTATGACAAATTACAAGTATCCGAACACTGAGTGCCAATAATATGGGAAAATCAACATCAATTTGAACAACGCTGGGTTTCCTCTGCTTCTTGACGTGAATGTTGGCCGTTCAACTCGCTGAAAATCTCATGGAGCTCTTCTTCCATGTAGTCAGGAAGGTTGTCAGAAAAGAACTCCGCAGTGAACAGTTCGGGAGTCACCTTAATGGAAAACACAATAAAGCATGATGCACACAATTCCAAGAAATCAGCGAGGTTCCTATGGAATCCTATGGGATCCTATGGGATCCTATGGCAACCGTTTCATGGACCGCAACGGGTGAAGAACTCCAAGGCCACAGCGAATTCTTGACGCACCGAATGGACTGAATGGGCGGATGAAAGCCCAGTGACTTCAACCTTCAGAACAGGAAATCCTTCAGTCTCATAGCGTCCACTCCAACCATGCAGGGTGCAACCTCAGCTTCAGAGGCTATAGATCCATAGTATAGTAAGACCATGCTGGTCTACAAGCCTAACGGAACGGAGGACAAAGGCCAAACGTGTACCAATCAAATCAAATTTCCGTTCATTGTAGGCTGAAACTGCACATGAAATTCTAATAGTTTGACGCCCAATGTCCGGTTTCATTTTCATAGGCAATTTCAATTTCATGTGGGATATGCTGCCCTACATTTGAAAGCCTTGAGGTGGTTCCAAACACAGGCGCTGCATGGCGCCTCTTTTTGGTATTTTCTTAGGCTGCTGGACATAGTTTTTACATGTTTTTAAGCCATTCAACATCTTGTTGCAGAGGATGTCACATGGCGCACGCCACTCCACTTGTTTCTTATTTTTCGATTTGGTAGTGTCATTGAAAGAACAAAGGAGAGAAACCAGAAATAACTTTAAATAGTTACTAAATGATGAGAAAGCCATGAGTTCAAAATATGCGTTGGAAGAAAATGGAGAAGAAAATAGGATGAACAGTACGCATGTTGGAGTAGAGATCTATCTGCAGAAGTGTATACGAAAAATTATGTTTATACGGAATTTATACAGCTATACGTATGTAGATGATTGTAGATGCATATAGATAAAGAGAGAGGTATTGGGAAACACCAAATACTAATTTATTCTCGGACCCGAGGACTAGAGGAGACCTGGCATTTGCTGAAAGATTTATAGAACCTTTAGGATATTATGCTCTTTAAAAGAATATATATATATAAGCAAATTAAACAAGGGGGTCTTGATCGACCAGAAATGTCACGTCAATGGGTCGCATGGCTAATCGGGCTGAAGGCGGGCTGGTGCAAAATGCTCCTGGAGCTTCTTGGTTCCAACATATCATAACATATCCCAAGATACTATACAATGTAGCCCAATAATATCCATTAATATCCCAAATTATATCCCATATCCCAATAGTGTCCGATAGTCCAAGCAAAGTCCAAGCAGCCACCTGTTGCTACCCAGTCCGGCACCAGCTCGTGCTCAAACGGGAAAGGTGCGGCTGTTTTGGTCGCGCTCTCGGATGCTCGTAGGCCCAAAACGCCACCCAGCTGGGTATAGAGAAGCCATGAAAGGCTGACGGCAGACCACATCAGCCTGGCTTTACTTCGCAAACATTGGCCGTAATTTTGCACCGGCTCAAGCCAAAATGTTGCAAGATGCCTTTGAGCTATCCAAAGGCTACAGTAGTGCTTCAGCAAAACTGAAAAGTGTTAAAAAATGATAAAAAAATGCATGCGTAAAAATTCTATGCACCTGATGAACATCTGGAGGGCCTACAAGTTGCTGACAGTTGGAACACTTTGGAATCTCGAGACTCACAACCAGCTATCCCTCACGACATTCACAGCTTTCTCATGTGAATTCACACGTTTTGTATCGTTTTATTAAGTTTTGCAGGTCAACCTGTGGTCATCATGTTTGCGAAACTTTGTGAATATGCCTCTACTAAAGGTTGTATTGACAGCCTCAACAAGGAACCCTCCATCACCGATCTCTCCACTGATCTCACCCTGTCGAACACGGCTTTGGTGATCACGAGGCAAGTCACTTCACCCTTCGCGTATATACTGGCCTGCGGACTGGCAAGGTTCAAGTGGCTCAAGTGGCAGTGACAGCATGCTTTGAGATCCAGGAATAATGAGGAATTTGATCCAATGGCAGCCCTGCTTGCAAAAAATGTTACAGCATTGCATGTTGCATCACACACGGAGGAGGAGGAGGAGGAGGTTTTCTCCGTGCTCTTCTCCTCTCTCTGTCTCTCTTTCTCTCTCTCTCTCTCTCTCTTTCAACTGCATGTCTGTATGATCTGCTGCATCTTTCCGGATCTTGCCCATCATTTTGCTATTGGCAAAATTGGATTGTTTCAATATCTCTCAATATGCCATGAGTGGTGGAATCTGATTGATACTTCGTTCGATGTGCGTTGTTTTCACTTCACAGTACTTCACTTGTCGACCTTTCGAGGCTCTCCCAATAGCAGCGCGATCTCCCCAAAGAAGTCACCGGTGTCGTACGTCTTCACCTGGCGTGCAAGTTGTAGGCATCTTCGGGCCGATATGGGCGGATGTAGTCACAACTGTTGAACTTGTTGAGAAGCAATAGGGAAAACCAGCACGGCACTGTATTTAAATATCACAAATACATGCCCTAACGCCAAACCTATAGCAGATCATAGTATCCACAGCTGTTCCAAGTCCAAATGGTTCCACACTGAGCTGTGAGATGCCTGAACTTCTCCCTTCTCTCCACTGATGCATGCCATCGCCTGACCAAAACAGAGATGACGTTCAAAGGGTGATGAGATTAGTAATGGAAAGGAATATTTTTAACTTTTAACATGGTTCAATTGCATGAAGCCCTCAAAATGTCCACAATTCACTTCCCTAAGATCTTGTTGGGTGAGTCATCTACTGCGCCTGCCCTTTCAGGATGATGAACATGTTGCTGTCGCGCCCCTTGGTCGGACATGTTTGGTTGGCATTTCCGAGGTCACATTGAGTAGACGATGCGACTACGGGCCATCGATCATGCCAGCAAAAACCTTGGCTTCTTTGACAGGCCAGGTTAAGAAATAGACTTGTGCCGTGAAATTCTGCCCAGTTGAACGTTGAACCCTGTGAACCCGTAGCGGATCGTAGCGGTTTGGTATATACAAATACACTATTGAACGTCTTTGAACCACGTTCCAACTAGGTGGCTGACACCTTGCTGAATGATGGCCTGACGGCAGGGGAATTGGATAGAAGGGGATGCTGTGGTGCCATGCCAGCGCCGAGTGCAGGCATGAAACTGCACCGGGCGAAGCGGCCTCTTCGCTGTTGAAGTCTTCTTCATCTACCACCTGCCACGTTGGTGCACCACGCGGGCATGCCATTCACACCACACCAGTTCAGCAAGGGCCAAGAGCCCAGGACGCTTGGTGCTGTTCGCACAAATGTCACGGGTTTCAAAACGCTTGGTGCCGCTCCAACGCTGCAAGTTTCGAAGGAATTGCCCGGGACATCCGGGACACTACATTGCACACCACAGTCTGCTTCGGTTGAACCTTCTGGTTCCCCACCCTATCAATTGCCCAGGGCCTCAGCCAGGGTTGCTATCTGCTCCTGATAGCAGAAACGGGACAAAGTGCAAGGAGAAACATCTGCATGTTGGCCCCATGGCTGGGGACTTCACTCATCTCAAAACAAACAATGATGAAACGTCTGATCTTCCGCAATGCCCAGCCAAATCCAGCCGCTCCACATCCAACTCTTGGAAAACATCGCACTGCTTCAGGAATTCCGAGTACCTGAGCCCATCGGATTCAAGCTCTGTCCGTCCAAACCAATCTGAGCTCAGGCATTGCTGTGGGCACTCCTTGAACTTTTGCTCGGAGGCCCTGAGGAATCGGAAAAACAACGGTCCAGGAGGGGTCGCGTATGGTTGCGTTGTCTTACTAATCTTGCAGCTCTCCTGAAAGTCATCTTCAAGCAAGTCAGGGGCGCCAACAAATCACTTAATTACTGTGCAAACTGCTAGGGACATTTGTATTGCTATGCAGATTTAAGTAAAGACAACACATGACAACACTATATTCATGACATATTATTTATATAGATTTGGATAGTTTTGGATCATATAGTGGATGGTTTATAGATGTTTATAGATGCTTATGGTTTGACGTCTTGCAACATCCCGAAAATCTTCTTCATGGCCACAGCTACTCCACCGATCTCCAACGTTGCTCTTTCAGACCTGATCACCAGCTCTCGGAAGGCTCTTCTCTCCAAGCACCACACTTCAGCCTCCTGATTTGATCAGATTTGCCATCCAACATCCCAACAAAACGTCTCAGGTTGTGCGCATGACAAACTGATACAAAATCAAACTTGGCAGAAGGATTTCCGCAGGACATGTAGAATATTTGAAAGGCACTGATGCTGAGAGGTCATGATATCCCATGTCAAATCAATTGGCAAACATGTAGAAAGTTTAACATGTCGTGTGCCAACACTTCGCCCACTTTTTGTTAAAACTGAGCCTACTGGGCCTACTGCTCCAAAAAAAGAACCACGGACCACACAGCTGCAGAAGCTCTCCAGCCATCCTGTCCTGGCTGGCAGTGATAGTGGCGGATCTGGGGGCCTGAGAGTCAGCCAGGTCCATCTGTCACAAATCAAGCTCAAGCTGCAAACACTGCATCTTTATGCCAGCTTGCTAACGGTGCTGCTAACGTATGATAACGTATTGTTCATTGGCTGTCAGCCGCGAGTTCTGGACCACCACACGTTGTACAACAAGGCGGTTTCGCCAAATGCGAAACCTTCACCTGCTTCGAAGACCTTGGTTCTCGCATGGCCCCGTGCAGCGAGTGGCGTGACATGGCGTAACCTCGGTTGTCCCACCTTCACCATAGTCTTGGCTCCTTCCTCCGCAAAGTCGTCTGCCTGCGGGTCTGTGTTTTGGGATTGTTTTGGCATTGTTTTGGTCATGTGGCAAGTTCAGATAAAAGAAAGACAAAACTCAAAACCATGAATTATTGTAAAATCTCGACTCATCAAATGGAGGCACATTGAGGTGCAAATGGTACTGATTGGACGTGACATCACGTGACACCCAATTGGAAAGCTCGCAGGAACACACAAACAGCATGCCACAAAATGACATATCGATCCGGCATTGCCTTCTGAATGGTACGGTAGGCGAAAATATCAAACTTTCCGCTCTTGACCTGGTATGCACAGTTTCTGATTTTGGTTTGCACACCGGCCACTGACAAATCATAGAAGACCAGAGAAAACCAACATATGTTGAAATACTATAATATAAAATAATATGCGAGTTAATATATGATTATATAATATTATCATACATATTATATATATAATATATATACACGTATGCATTGTATTTATGTGTTCTTCTTTGTTGAGCTGGGGCTTCCCTTGTTGATTGCATCCGACTGGCTTACCTGGATTCACCTGTAGGGACTTCTTTCACGAACATGATTTGGTGATATTTGGAGTGTATCCGAGGCGCGGCATCAGCTCACAACAAGCAGCTGCAGCTTGAAACATGCTGGGGTCGCAATATAGAAGTTGTCACCTTCATCACCGTATCTGGGCAGCAAGCAGCAAGGGTGTGTGCGGCTTCAATGGCCTAATTTCACGACCATTTCATTAAGCGACCTGTTTCACTGTCGGCGATCAATTGGCACTCAAGGCGACAAGAAAGGCTCTTTGCGCACTTGATGATGGTCTCTCCCTTGGGCACAGTTTTCTGAAACATGGCCTGCCAATGCCGATGCGAATGCAAACATAATCCAGAATCAGGAATGTCAAAATGCAACATGTCAAAACATGTCAAAACATCCACATGTACTGCTGGCCACTGGCTGATACCAGTGACACTGCCAAACAAGTTGCCACAATGAGATGAAATCATCGAAATACAAAGTGCAGAAAGGCCCCCCACACAAAGTGGAAGCAACGATCGCGCACAGTGCAGGAAACACTGTCATCACTGTCCATTGAAGGTTTGTCATGGTGGGCTTGGCTTCTGTGCATCACTCTTTCATCATTTTCATCCTACCCAAATGCTTGCGGCTTAACGGGGCTTAACATGTCTCAACAAACTCCAGCTTGAAATCGTTCACATCGTTCACCTCAACGACCTTCTCCAAGCCCTTGGGTGAAAGATTCCCAAACCTCAGCCGGTATCATCCTACCATGCTGGGCTGTGAAACATGGTGAAATCAGCAATAGCCACACTGTGAATCCAAGATTGTCCAAATGGATCCAAATGGTGTTTAGCAAGTACCATTATCGCTGGGGGATTTTCATGCCACATGTTGTGACCCAAAAATGGCAGGGGGTGGATCAGTATGAACCATACCCTCGGCCCTTGGCATCATCCGCAACTTGCCTCGGCAGGATTGGAGGTTGGCTTCCAACAACCCTTGTTCCGCGTTTGGTCATATGTCCATGTCCTGTGAATGAGATGGAAGTTCCCAGTGACTAGCAAGGCATGCGTCCACAATGCGTCCACAAATGCTCCAGAAGCAATGCTGTCCCGTTTTTTAGCTGCTCGCACTCTGTGGATTCTGTGGGCAGTCCGGGATTCCATGTGATGAGGGTGGAGATGGGTAGATGGGTTGCCCCATGGATGGCTTCTGTGACAGGCCGGCAGCTGAAGCTTCAAGAGCTGACGTTGTTGAAGCCCCACCCGCCCCAAGACTTGCAGCTTAGAAACTATCATGCGAACTTTCGATCACCTGAGTCTGACTAGATCCAAGTAGCACTTTCAGCAAAAGTAGAACTGGGATGAACTGGGAAGTCTTGCACCAAGTGGCTGCCTAGCTAAATCCACATGCTCCAGCAGCACTTCTCCGAAGGGGCATGCTTTCACATTCACAACCATTCGCCCAAGACAATTGAAGCTCTGCAACATGCAAACAGATCGATGTTTGATGGGGCTCCGCAACCCTGAGAAACGCTGACATATGTATATATATATATATCTATCATATACACAAGCCTCTATCAGTGTGTTGATCCCAATTACATCGAATAACTGCGTTGGGAATGTGATTGGAAATTCCTTGGATTGAAACATCGCTTGATACCGAGACAAGGTCCATGATTCAAAATTCATTCATTGAATATATATATATATACATGAATATATATATATATATATATATTTTTTCTATGTTGACAGCTGCCCAGGGACAGCCCAGGGATGATACAGCACAAATCAAAAGAAAATCCTATGGATTCCTATGGTGCATCCCTCGGTGAGCAATCGCACCAAGCTGTCCAGCACCCGTCCACTGCAGCTGCGCCACACGTCGCAGTTGCTGCTTTTGCTCGGCACTTTTCTCGTGGGCGGGCGGCTGCCAAAGCTCACCCTGCACGGGGCGTGGGTGCCTTGGAGTGCCCTCAATGGAATGGATGGCCAGAAGCACAGTTGCATCATGCATGCAAACAATTTAGAATTTAGAACGTGTTTTTCGTTCAATCCCTTGCCAAAGTTTTCTGGTTGAGAAGCCAAGCAAAAAATGTAGTAAAATTATGTCACTCCTGGGCCAACGCTGGCAGAGAAACATCTTTGCCCAGCAAAGTGCTATTGTTATCGCGCAGTTGTCAGTTAGTCTAAGTTCTGGAACTACCATGACATACCACTGAAAAGGCATATTCTTGGTCTGACACGGCTTGGCGGGTTCTTGTTTTTTGTGCGATCGCAGGTGCAACGTTTGAATGACCACCTGCTAGCTGCCACTGACCACGTTTTTCGCCTGGTCGCGCATGGCTTCTGCCGAAACGCCACCACGGCGAACGGACTTTGTTGGCACCATCACCTGCGTCGTGGTCGAAGTAATTCTCCAACAGCCAAAGCGTCAATATAATGAAAAGCCCGCACAAACACGTAAGAATTGTCTGATCTAATCCTGCTGTAGAAATCCTTCCCGTGGGATCTTTGATGCAACATTATGATGCAGCACTTCTGCAAAACATGTTCGCTCCTCCTGACACCTCCAGGGACCTGTTGAAGGTTTATGCTGAACATTTTACAATGATTCAATATTGAAATGAAAAACCTTCATGCCAGGAAGGATTGCGCAGGGCCTCCTAATTTAATTATTTAATTTGCAAGACGACCCGAAATTCCTCACGTGGAGATTGCCTTATTGTAGTGGTTGCAGCCTGTATCCAAACTTTGCTCAACTATCTGTTTAAGTCATCTCAGCCCTGCGACCTCCTCAACTTCTGTGACTTCATCGTCGCTGGATCCAACTGGCGATGATCGGTGATGGCTGGAAACACTGCCCTGACGCTCTACCGAATGGTGTTTCAGTTCTCTGATTAAGTTATATTGAGGATTGATACAGACAGGCAGCAAAGCTCCGACAACAATGTCAAGTTTTATTTTTTTTTGTCTTTCTATTTTCCAGTGAAATAACTAGCCTTCAAGGGATCAGTCCCGTCTGGTGAAACGAGTGGCCGCTATATGCAATATTTGCAGACCAAGCAACAGGAGATGCTTAACTACGCAGGAGCAGTTGAATTGGCTCACAATCCAGTTCTCATCCTCAGCCTTGTTCTCCTCAACTTCCGTTCTATAATTCTGGCAACAATCATATTTTATTGGTCAATCATTACAGCGTCTATATTGGTGATATTTAGTGATCTTCTTTTCCGGTCTCTCTGTTTGTCCATTGTCCAGTATATTATATGTTAGTTGTCCATAGTTTTTTGATTGGGTTTGGTCAAACCCATGGTTGAAGTTTGTGCGGGGTTGGCAGCCGCGTTTCTGTGGCATGGCTGACAATTTCAAGGCAAGAGCCCAGGTTTCAGAAAAGATTAGCAAGAAGAGAACGAACTGAGCAGGACTTACTGAAACATGTTTACTGAGGAGTAAACACTCTTGCAATAGGTTACATGTTTAACTTACTGTAACTTCTGATAGGTTACAAGATTTACTTTGAAGCTTTCTGAGGACTCAAACATACTCAACTAATCTCAACTATGAATTGTCTTCAAGCAACGCGGCCGAAAGCCTGGTGCTTCTTCCAAAACAAACCAGTCTGGACTGTTTCCAAAAGGGTCTATGACGAATACAAATAAGTATAATAGTGTGACATCCAAATATCATCAACCATATCAAACATTATCAAACACATATCAATGCCCGAAATCAACCTAAAGAATTGAGATCATCCTATGCTCCGGCTTGCCTCTTTCGAGGTGGTCCTCGGCCACTTGGCCCTGAGTGGCTAGTGACATGTGACAGTGATATGTGAAGACCCCTTCGGTGACTCTCTCTCTCTGTGGGATAGGTGGCTCCGTCAAAATTCAAACATGGAATCCAAACTGTTCGGACGCTGAAAAAAAGTTTGGCAGCAAAAGTGGCCTCCGGACAACATGATCTTCTTGGAAGAAAGACACGTGCACATAATATGAAAATTAGCATAGAGAGAGAGAGATCTACGTCTATTCGCTGTAATGCTCTCTCTCTCTATCTATCTATACATATATGTGCATATATATACATATAGATATATGCATATTATATATATGCATATATATATATATGTAATATGTTGATAGTACGCCATATACATTTGTCATGTGTAATTAATCGGTATCTACGGTATCAACTTGATCATACGTACCAGTAGCAAACAAAATCAGCGCTTCAATAACTACAGTACATTATCATCCCATCGATCGATGATCTGAGATGGTCTGAGCCCTAGGCGAGGGTGTCCTCCAGGTCCTCCGGCTCTGCGAATTTCACACAGGGGGCTGATGCTTGGTTGCCTCGCCCGTCAATGGAATGAGTGACAGTATCTCAAGACGAAAAGGATCCTAAAAGGCATGATGCTTCAGGGCATTGATGGAAGCTTTGAGGCTATTTCAGAATGGTCTTGGAAGGTGGTTGGGACATGTTGGGACATGCATTGACTTAGCATCACCAAGCTACTTATTGATCTTATTGGATCTTTTTGATTTTGATCCTGCTTCGGAATGCAAGTTGCATAGGTGGCTCAGTGCTCAAAGGGGCATGGAATGCCCTCCCCACATGGGTTTGTCTCAAAACTGGTAGCGCGAAAACCCCGGGGTGTACAATTTCTCATGTTCATTTTAAACACATACATTGCAAAAAAAAATATTGCAAGGATTTTGCAAGGCCACGTTGCTCTATGAGTCTATCCTGTGCGTGAAGGCACCTGCCGTATCTGCCGGCGCTGCTGGGGCTGATTTCCTGACACCATATGCTGGAGATGCAAGCAAGAATGGAAAGGGCGGAGGGGATTGTGTGGCGGCTAAAGATTGGTCAGCCAAAAGCTGATTGAATAAAATATGCAGATTTACAGTGATTTACCAAATCCAATGCTTTGGGTTTCCGAGACGATTTGGAGAACACCAGGAGTGGCAACAAAACATGGCAGCCCCTGTTCCCCACCCATCCTTTGGAAATGTCCTATGTCCTAAACCAAAAAGCTCTGAGCAACTGCAGTAGTTCCTACAGAGTGTATCTCACCAACCAAATGCACAAGTATCCTAGACTTCCAACCCTACCAGTACCACATAGTACCACTAATACAGCACATCAAATAATTACCACAGTCCACATGTAGAAACCTAGAGGCAGTGACCTTGGTGCCAATGGTGCCATACTGAGACACCCAACACCATTGCGCGACGGACAAACAGGCCATGTTTGGGAGCACAGGTGAAGTACCTTCGCAATGCAGAGATGATTTGGTGATAGTTCATTTGCCACAAAGTAGCTGAACTGGTGAACCAACAAAAGAAGTGCCAAATTCTGACGTCACCGATGTTTTTCTAATGCCCGACAACTCAAAATATCTCAAAATAACAGGTTGGGAACCTCATATCCGACTCGTGCAAAGGCTGCGAGTCGCAAACATTGATATGCCTGCCTGATCCTGCCTGTGTATCCTGATGCGTCGATACAATCACATCTATATCAATCTGGCACGTCCGGCGCTCAGCTAAGGCGCACCGGTGTTCCATCACTGAGCCGTCGTTTTTTCCCACAGCTGAGGCGGATCGGTACGGCCGGTACGGCCGGTACGGTGGATGACAACTTATTGTGGGGGATTTTGAACTTTGGATTTCCATAATTATCATAATTTCACCATCCTTTGCAGCACTCTTTCACACCAAACTACTTCTTGGTTCCAAACCTGGAGGATCTGAAACTCGGTGAGTTCGAACAAACTGCCAAGATCTGCCAAGAAATCCAAGAAACACTGCAGCAATCCCACAGCCTGGTTCCAGCTCTACTCCAATCCACTCGCCCGGCGCAAAGTGCGCTTCGCCAATGTAGCGGACATGAGCAGGATAGCCAACCACCTGGACCTGGACAGCTTCAGCTTGGAGATGCTGGTTGTGCTGGGTTCACAGTCTCACCTGGTAAGTGGGGAAAAAACAACATAACAAAGGATTGACATGGATTAACACATATTGGTATATTGAAACCATTGGGTCCTTTGAGTGCTCGCTCGCGCACTAAGCCCTAGGTGCCCTAGGTACCCAAATAGAAGGGACAAACCTACTTTGATCAGCGGGCATCGGATGGTCACCTATCATGAGCATGGCAGCATGGCCATCCCCCAGTTGGATGGCCAATGACCTGCTTTCCCACGATCAGCTCGATCTCCTTCGGGCGTTTAAAATCAAGGCTTTAATTTGGATTCTTCTAGACACTTTCACCTCACAGTACGAATTGACTTGACATTGGTTGCGAATTGCAACTAAAAAAAATAACCGCGGTCCGAAACTTAGAATGGGTCAAAAAGTGTAAACAATTAATTGGGGAGAACTTAGAATGCCCCCCAGTTAGATGCCCCCCCTCAAACTTGGAATGACTCAGTACTCATATACCAAAATATCATGTGTGTACTTCAAAATGCCGGGAAAGCCGAAGGAACATGATCCAGGATACTAAACTTAGAATAACTTAGAATGCCTCTGAACCCAAATACAATGGATATCATAGGTGTAATCCTTCAAATTAATGTGGTCAAACCCGCAATATCACCATACATGCCTGGCAAAAACCATCCCTAAACTACATCGAGATTTACTAGTGGGTCTGGTATAACTATAAACGAAAACGGCATTGATCTATTTGTGTCCTTTCATTTTTTTGCATTTCTGCTGGGACGTGTTGCAAAAAAAACGCGGCTACACTTTTGTGGGGTCAAATGACAAAAACTGTGGGGCATTCTATGTTTTAGGGCGTCCATGATAATTCCTCGCAAATGACAGCAAATAGAGAGTTTTTTTTCTTATAACCATATTATTGCATGGGTATGCTCGGGCATTCTAAGTTTAACCAAAATGGGGCATTCTAAGTGGGGTTTTGCTGCACATGCTCGTCATGTCTTGGACAGATCAGTTCGACACCCCGAAATGCACCTGGTCAGCATATCCGCTGGTTGCCATTGGCTACGAGATCTTCTCACTGGAAGCACACCAAACACGTCCCTGTCTCATGCTTGACAGCTACAAACTGGTTGCCCAGGTCGGCCAAATGCTGCTGAACAGCTGATAATAAAGCGGTGTTATGGTTGTTGAAGTATTTAAAACCCAAATGTCCTAAGCTTGCTGCATTGCCCCTCCAAAGGCTAGGGAGGGGACGTGAGGAGACATGTTAAGAACAACAAAGGTATGTTTGAAAAACGTGTCACAGAATATGCCTTCATTCAGTTTTTGAATGGCAATGTGGCTCAAATATGATCAAATATGGAAGGCCAAACGTTGCTGGACCGGCTTTATTCCAGGATCAACAAGGCCATTGAATTGAATCTCAGAAGTTGCAGTATCTTTGCCCAGGTCTCAGTGGTCTCATTGTGCTGATGGCATCTGGTGGCTGATTTTGTTGCGGGGGCTCTTCATGGCTCATCCCTCCCTTTGGGGCTGCACTGGCTGCGGCACGAATCTTGGTGACTCAGGGGCGACCACAACAGCTTTCAGCATATGAGGTGCGCTGCCAGATTATTACTTTATTGGCTGGTTACCTGGTTTGTGCAAAGGGACATGAGCTGTAACTTTAGAGCTCCACACTGGAGCTTCGACTGACGCTGCTCCATCAGACTTCGTTCGGGGAAGGCCATTCTCGAAAAAAGGATTTGAGATCGAATGGATTCGCAAATTGAAGACTTCTAATGACAAGCCAAACTCAATCAACTCTACTGATACAAGTGCGAGGACGAGGACAGTGGATTATTTGTTTGCTACTTTATGTAAAGATTATATAAATAGGCTCAATTGGTCACTGCTACTATTTTTACTGTATATGCCTATTCAATGCCTATTATAAGCCTATTATATCATAATTACCATGATTGTGCACACACACACATAATGCACCACTATGATGATATATTCTTCGTGACTTCCTTGAACCTGTCACCCTACAAGTGCGGCAACTTCATGTTTTGGCGCAGCGGGAATTTGATGACTGGTTGAAGCTCTCTTTTGCGAGAGTCCTGCGCAGGATGAATTTTCAACAACACCTTGGCCGAATCAGAATGATACTGTACAACGTACCCCGCCTAGCACTTAACACATATCAAAACCCAATCCCAGTTCGACAATGTTTCCAGTTCAGCAGTTCATTGATTGATGTTGATCTCTCCTCGGCTTATGCACGGCTATAGCCGCTCCTCGGCGCTGTGGACTGGTCAGGGGGTTGGAAGAAAGAGGTTGGGTCAACTATGTCTCTCTCTCTCTCTCTCTTTCTTTCTTTCGCCCTCCGCCTCTCCTATACTACCCACAGGTTCTGGTTAGATCAGCTCTGGCATGAATTGCGCCTATCCATCCTATCCAACTTCTGATATTTTGGGGCTGCCTCAACATCAAATGCCAATAAATTAATAATGATTAATAAGTATATCGGTATATCTGTCTCTCACATTCATATACTATACTATCATATACTATCCATCTAATGGATTTCCAATGATGGTGGATTTTGAGGCTCCAAGCACCTGACAGTAGCAGCCTCAGGTGCAATCTAGTGAAGTACATACGGATACGCATGATTAGATCAAGTAAACACCTCTGTATGATATCAATGCACCTATATAATATATTATGCAAGGGCACTGCGTTGAATCAACTGCATTAGCGTGACCGATTTTTTCATGATGCTGACACATGTGCCGAAATAAAAGACTCAGTTTTATTTGATCTTATTTGTGTGCAGTGTTTGGATCTGTAATCTATCTGATGTCCAATGCTGCGGAGGAATTTCGCGGTGCGCTTTGCATCTACTCCTGAGGCTCCCGGCTGCTGGCTGAACCAGCTTTGGGCCTAGGTGATTTAATGTCAAACCATTTCTGAGGTGTTGATATCATGATGATATCATGATGATATCATCATGATATCATCATGATATCATCAGTGACCATAAGTGGATATCCAGATATCCAATGATATCCACGCTCCTTTGATTTGACTGAAATCCCAATATACCCTGTGCAAAGAGCTGGATGCTTTAGTCAACTCTTGTCCGGTCTCGAGCATCTGTTCCCATCAAGCTCGCTTGATACAGCTTACAGGCAGCCGAGAAACAGCACTGCCCAATCTGTTGAGAAAACTAGGTGAATCACCTGCGAACCGACTGTGAAATGTTAGAACTGAAGCTGGGTTTGGCAAATGGCTGATCCACAAAGCCATTGCGAGTCAAATAGGCTAAACTGGCAAATGGATGCAAATGGCTGATACTCATAGACGAGGTCATGTGACTCTGTCAAATCCTTTATTCAATCTGATTTCCAATTTGCTATCCCCTTGCGAAGCCTTCTAGAATCTTCTGGATTTTCTGTGGTTTTCTAAGCTTGGCAGTGCCATCTGTGCAAGGCCGCTTCCTGAACTAAAGGCAAGTACTAAGTACGCATCTCCTAATTTCGAAATCCTTTTCTCTTCCATTCTCTTCCATTTTTTTCCATTCTTTTCCATGGCCTCCTGCGCCTTCGCTATCTTCGGCATCATCCTGAGCCACGGCCTCCAGCAAGGCCCGGGGCGGCTCCGTCGCTGACACTGCGGTATTCCCCGCGGCATCCGCAGGTAAGAGCTGCAGCAGGACCTGCATCGGTGGTTGATGTCAAAGCCATAGAATATTGAAACATGTAGTAAATAATGTAAATATATACATACTAGACATGATGATTTAATCAAATGTATGTATACATACACACACAAACATATATATATATATATATATACCTTGAGACTCCGTTGCCTCATTTTTTTGGGGCAATTGCAAAAGCACCAAAATTTAAGTTCGTTCGATGATTTTTGGGGCAATTCGACCAAAAAAAGTACATGAGTGTATGTATGCAGTTGATTGCACCAGTCCCCGTGGCCGGGTGTGGCTCTCACCGGAGCCCCTGCGATTTCGGCCTTTTTTCATTGCCTGGGCCTAAGCTGCTTCCTCTTCTTACCACGTCTTTTGACACCAGAGGAACCCCAATCCTGTCCAGTGAAGACAAAGTAAGCTTTGATCTTGTACCTTTGAATTGTTCTTTGCGGGATGGAAAGGGCATGAACAGACCGTGACAATCTGCTCACCCTTCCAACGAAATCCTCATCAGTCTCACAGTTGTCATTGTTGGGTGATAAGATATGCATATCATTCAAATCAAGCCTCTCTTGGGTATCGACTGCAAAATGATGCATGTAATGCAAAGTGGGCTCTAGGTGAAAACGTCTCAGCTTCAGCATGTGGCATTGACTTGCCAGTTTGGAGTAGCAATCGGAAAAGCTTTGTGAACTATCTACAACCAACACAGCAGCATTCCTGCAATGCCAGGTGCCCTCATTGTGTAAAACCCGCCAGAACTGAAGACTTGCCCGGCACCCCTCCAACACCAATGCCAACATGTTTGTATGAGAAGGATCCAAAGGCCGATGAATCAAAGACACATTGGGTCTTTGGTTTGCCCCCGGGACCACCACACCCTTTGACACACATTGGTGAAGCCACCGTACCATCAACATACAGTCCGCACCCTTGAAGCGACCAAACGGAAATGTTTGAATGCGATGCCAGTGGAACAAAGCCTTGGTGAAATTCTTGATGTTGGCAACATGCCGCCCCTGAAATTCGTGCTTGACATAGAAATTGAAATCTTCATATGCAAACTCCAGCAGTACATCAGCTTGTGTGCTCTGCCCCACTCTGGACCAGTAGCCCAAATCCATGAGAAGAACCACACAGCTAGCCACCCAATGCCCTCCAATGGTTTGTTTGTAAACATGAAACGGGTCTTTGCGGAACAGTAGGTGTGGAGAAAATTCACGGTGTGGAATTTCAAGCAATGGGCTAGGATCTTGTGGATCCCATGGTTTTTCCAATCCCTCGGTTGGTTTCCATGCAGGGCATTTTCTGACATCCTCATAGGGGCAATCATCTAGGCCAGCCAAACATTCTGGGCAAATGCCCTTGCCAACCTGCTCAGAAAGATTCCTTAGCAATGGCAAGGGAAGGAAGGCAACCAAGGACCAAGGACCAACTATATAATATCTATATATATGGGTTGAAAGCAAATATGGTTCACAGAAACATAACATGGTCATATAAACAAGAACGCACAACCCCATAGAACAATGATAAATAAATTTGATTATAGCGCCCAAAAAAAAGGTTTGATTTTTTGATGGGAAGGTTCAGGAAAGATCTTGTATAGTGAGCCGCCTTGGCTAGCGCCGGAGCATCTCCCTTGACCCCGAGGCAAATGGGATACCAGCCCTTCACCCCAGTGGAGGCCAGCTTGCGGGATTCCGCTGCCAGTTTTTCAAGAACCTTGTCATAGACAAATGAGAACTTCTTTGAATACCATTTCTTCGGTATGATGGTGTAGAGAAATCGAGACAGAAATGATGACCCAGACTGATTGTGACACTGGGACCTGGTCATGTAGTCCTCAAAATCTTCATCAGATCTCCCAAGATTTCCATGAAAAGCTCGTTCAAACTTGGTCTTGGTGTCCAAGCCCCACAGCGACTGCATGTTGAATACTAGTACTCCACTCTTTCTCTGGCCTGTGCCCTCATCCAAATGAAGGTAATATGGGATACATTTGTTCAACTCATCGGTGTGATTTGAAAATACCCAGTGGTCACCATGGGCTACCTGATATTTCTTCCAAAAAGATCCCAGCAAGTACTTGGTGCGTCCATCGCTGACATCAAATCCACCGAACAATAACCGGGAATGTTCACTGATCAGGTAGCTAAACCAGTTCTCCAGAGAAAGGTAGTGAAGGTGAAGTAGTCCAAATCGATGCATTGAAACGGGGACTGGAATAGTCAACCCACAGCTACTAAATACAGCATGGAAATCTCGCTCAGCATTCTTCAGATTGTCTTTGGTCATGGTCGAAATTCGTTTGAACACCGCTGAATACTTCAGGGCACCTTCCTCTTGGGCTGCCGCATCTGCCAGTCGTTTCAGTTTCGAGCCTGAAGCCTCAGGATGGCCAGGGGAATCAGCCCTATGGGGCAGGCTTAGGGAGACATTGGGGTTCTGGTGTGATACAATATCTCTTTTAGCAGCACTTCATGTAGGACATGATGTTTCGATCTAATTTTAGACCAAGCAGCACCATCAGCTAGAGACAGCGCCAGGTTCTTCATCATGACACCCGGCTTGTATTCAGATTCACCTGGCATCAAACGATTTGGAAGTCGGGAATGTGTGATTTCAGGATATTGTATACCCAGATTAATTAATTGACGTAAATTGGATGGACCCACTACAAACCAGTAAACCTTGAAATCACACTTTCCCATGGCTAATTCCAGGCAAAAGGGCTGTAACCATGCATTTTTCTCCACTCCGTGCAATGCTCAACCGTGCCTCTCCCTGCTGGCATGTGATGCCGGGCACATTGATTACACAGTCTAATCTGGATTGACCTCAAAATCTATGGGCTTATCATCCCAAATTTTCTTTGAACGCTGCATCAGGGGATCAACCCGATGGGCATGACAGGGAAGAAACCAACAGCGAATAACAGAGACAATGATAAATCTTGTTCACTAGGGGAACCAAACAATTTATATAAAGGAAAATAGGGGAACCAAACAATTTATATAGAGGAAAAATAGGAAAACATATTCTAAATATCAGCATTTCCCATTTTTTTCAAAGTTGGCTATCCCTGATGGCAGCTATTGAGACCCAAACATTCTATCAAGGTTATCCCTGATAGGTCAAAAACCCAATCAGCAACGGGCAGCTCTCTTCGGAGCTGCCTTTGGGGAAGCCTCAGCCTTTGCCGAGGCCTTGGCCTTGGCCTTCACCTTGGCTTTTGCCTTCGCTTTGGAGGCCGGGGCTGCCACAGCCTTCGGCTTGGCTGGGATGGAACGAGCTCGGGCCTCCATGGTAACGGACTCCTGCGCCCTCAGCATTGCAAAGGACCATAATGGATGTAATGGATATAACTTTGGCTTCAAGATGATGAAAATGTGAATTCAAAATCAACCCCCAAGTCATGTGATGCAAAAGACTTCAATTATCAGTTTTGAAATGGTTGAGCTAAGGGACACTTTCATAGCCTCTTTGTAGTGATCACGAAGCACAGTCTCTTGCCTGAGTAATTAAAGAAGGGCCAAAAGGTAGATTTCACAACAAAAAATAAAGGAATACAACAACATTGATTACATGATCCACTGAATTTGTATTATATAACTGTAGTTTTTTTTACCCTTGCATGGGAGAACATATCCTCCTACAGTAAATGTATTTGCCATGCAAGGTGCTCATCAGTATAACCCTCAACAGCGCCAGATGAATAGACCTCATTGATGAGGGCCTGTTTGTTCTCCAAAGCATCCACCAGCTGAGTCAACTTCTGGACAAACCTGTGCAGCGAAGCAACTGTTGAAAGCCAATTTTTTTGTGGGGATCAAAAACTATTTATATAATAGCTACCTGGGAACCTAAATGCAATTGCGTTTTGAAGTATATTTTCGGAAAAGTATGGTGACCATATGCAGGCCAAGAACGCTTTCTGGGCCGTAGAGCGGGACACCTCATCAATGGCCTCATACTTTCCCTTCAACTCCTGGGCTAGTATTCAGACATAAAACAAACATATGTATGGTTCTGGCCCTTGTGCCAAGATCTTCTGAGCAGTTGTAAACATACAGTATTTTACAGGACAAGATTCCATGGTTTTGGTAACACGTTTGTTGATCCCTTCCATATACTTGAGGATTTGCTGGGACGGTTTCTCATTCTTTTGGAGCTGTGGCAACACCGGTGGTTGGCTGCGCGGCTGGGGCTGAACATCTCCACCGGCACCAGGCGTACCACCTGAGCAAAGGCATTGATCCAACAATTTTGCTGGACACCTGGTTTGGTTGGGACTTGAATGACACTTGACTTGTGGGATCTATAAACATGTTAAGATCTATCCGTTTACAGATTTACTTATATATATATATACTATATTTAATATAATACGTGATCGATATTTTGAAGACTCAAACATTCAAAATTTCTGGTTATCATTGAGATGGCAGTGATTCCAAAGCATCAGGTCAGACACATCCCCAACTTGATCTTTACAGTAGCTCTGTTTGATATACTATGTATCACACATATCATTTGTGAATATCTAACATTAATCGAAGACCATTAGGGAATAGTGAGCACAAAGTGTTCATACAAGATGGGTTCTTGAACCTATTATTGGGAAACCACAGGAAACAAGTGGGGCCCCTGCCTAATGACATGTTCCTGACATCATCCATGTTGAGGGTCATGGGTGCCGAGGCTGCGCAAAGAGTCGAATCAGGCTCATCCGTGTCAAAGTTCACCTGTTCCCGCCGGGTCCTCGTCTTGCTGGATTCATACTGGGCCGTCACTTCGTGTTCCACCCAAAAAAGCATCTTGCCCTCGTACTTGTCAAACCTGAGAAGGGCTGGTCCCAACCTGGAGATGATATGGGCTGGTAATCACTTGGAGTCTGATTGGGGAGTTTTCGACATGTTCTAAAGCAAGAACTTCTTGCAACCCTAGCCACTTCGTCAGTCCTTCATGTTTCTCACAGTAATCCTTCACCGCCTTGATGCGTGCCCTTAGTATAGCAGCATATAGCAGCAAACATAATCATTTTGTGTGGGCATATTTGCCAAAGAACAGTAAAATAAATGGCAATCAAAACATACCAAGGGTATATATATCAAGGGTCGCACTCATGTGCATACCATCTCGCATTTTCTCTTCGGATGCCCACTCGGCATGAACAGTTGTCTTCATACTTTGGCATTCTTCAATTTCCAAAGACACATGGGCAATGAACGCTGCCTGGATTCATGACACTTTGATAACCCTCTTTGACAAAACATGTGAAAACCATACTTCCTAAATAAATGTTTCAGGTACTAACCTTAAGGAAATTAACATGTTGAAAGAAACATACCCCAACCCACCTTGTCAAAGTTGAGGTTGGCAAAGGTTTCCTGAAGACGGGCTCGGCTCGCACCACCCTTCCTCCACTCCTCATAGATCTCGCGAGGTACCAGCAGGTTCCTCCGATGCGTAGCAGAAGTTTTGACACTGCTTTCCGCTATTGAACCTCCCCATATATATTCCTTTTGATTGTGTACATTATGTATGCAGCATACCATCTTGAAAACAAAAAAAACATATATAACATTGACATGTTTCCCATCAGCTTTCGGGGTGCATATGCGCTGCAAGCGTTTGCGAGCAGCTTCTTCACTTGCTGGGACTTCAGGATTGCCCTGCTCACCTGTGCCCTCATTATTCTCTGTGTCATTGCATCCAGGGGCACTAATCTTCATTTGAGTCAATTCATGCTGTAGCATCTTAACTTGAACCTCCAAGTCAGCATTCCGGTTCACCACCTTATGGTACTCTTCTCGCAAGACCTCGATCTCATCCGGTGAATCACCAGTCTGGCCAAGGTCAAGCGCACGGGGTGCCAAAGGAGTTCCCGGAGGCGAGATGTCCCCTGGGATGATCTTATCAAAAGTGATCTGGGCAGTGGAATTGGACTTTGAAATTTCAACCCGGCTCTTCTTCAATGTTTTCCCTGGGGTTGTGGTTGAATGCTGAGTGGGGTAAGCCGCTGAAGACGCACCACCTGGATTCTCCTTGGTAAGATCGCCTCCTGCAGGAACAGGAGATAGCATCGCACGTTGGCGCATAAGTTCCTGCAAAGAAAAGCTTACAATGTATATGGGGGACAAACTTGGGAATCCAAAGTTACTTATGAGTTTGTCACTTATGAGTTTGTTGCTTGATATAGTTGATGAAACAAGTAACACAATAGCAACCCAAATTGAATCAATAATTTAAACATAGTACATTTACACATTGGGACGAAACCTGAACTTAGATCCACTATGATCCACTTGAATTTTATTTCCAGCCGAATTTGGAACTCCAATTGAATTTAAATCCCAATCCATTTTTGGCTTGATAACCCAACTAGTCCTGGAGTTCAGCCTCCATTTCCTTAACATCTGGTTCTGCTTTCACCTGCTGGTTGGCTACAGCCTTCATACCCTTGACCAGGCTCTCACTGCTGAAAGACTGGGATGGCAATTTCGATGACATTGCCAGGCAAGGATGACAGGGACAGGGGCAATGATGAGGCTTCCAAGGCTATGACAATCAATATTGGTAACACATCCATGTAAAGGAACGAACAAAGTCATACGCAAAAACAATTGAATTTGTCCATGGGAAGGGCTTTGGAAGTGCACATATAATGCAACAAATATCTGAATAACATTTTGTCAACATAAGCTTCCCTACAGGAACATGTGTCGAATCAGAAGCTATGATACAGGTCACAAAAATTGAACCACACATTTTTCTTCCAGTTGATCAGGCAAGATCCGTCCAAAATGCAAAATAGCCTGTAGCCAAATACTACTGACTAGCTGTCTTTAGGCATCGCATGGGAAACCAACCTGGCAGGGGGTAATAAGATTTTGTACACAACATATGTGAAGTGAGGACCCCCTTCAGGTGATGGTGTTTCCCCTCCTGGTTTGTCATTTCGACACCCCGGGGTCCCTTGGAAGCGACGAATTAAAGCACTTTCAATTAATGCAACACTGAAGGAAGTGCTGCAAGCAGCCAAGATCTTCATGCCTAGCCAAGATTCCCTATGGTCCAAAGCGTAACCATATTGTGAATGGCACCATCTCTTCACTGGGTTGCTTGTGATGCCAACCTTGAAAACAGCAGGGTATTTTCTCGATAGATCACAGATGCACTTCTCCACATGATTTAGCACAGCGCTAGCAGTAGCCTTTGGGGATTTACAAAGTGCAAATGTGATTCGATGGTTGGCACTGTTAGTCTCCTCAAGTTGGGGTAGAACTTCCTCAGTAAGTCGAACACACGTTGCCACATCCACCCCAACCGAAGCCAGCCACTTCTGCTTTGGCCACAGGGAAATGAGCTCTGCGCACTGGAGAGTCAAAGGTGCACGGGGTGCACTCGGCACGGGCTTTGGCACCCTCAACATCTCATTGTCCTTCTTTAACCTGTTCACTTCTTCCCTGAGTTTTTCAATTTCTCTTTCAAGCTGCATGCATTTTTGCTGGTCAGCATGTGCAGTACCAAAAAAATCAGGGTCAACTTCTTGAACATCGGAATCCCAAAGGATAGAAGCCATTGAACGCAGTCGCTTTGCCATTGGTGGCAATATGGCTACCTAGATTTCATTGCCTACATATGTATCGCAACCCTGCTGGATTGAACCTAAACCGCAAGATGTTTTGTAGAGGCATGTGAACCCCAAACTGATAAATTACAAGAAATACCATATGCAGTAGCGTTCATGGGTATGGAATCAGATTGAAAAACAGTAATGGCACTCATATTAGCATACATGACCAATGCTCATTACGAAGAGATAACTACTATATCGTATCTCTTTGAACCTGACACTATATAGGTTTGGGAATTCCAAAAACAAGTCACATGATATCATGAGGACAACGCTGCTTTCAAGGGGCTGGCCCAAGAGTTGGCAATATCCCAGGATCCACATAATAAATTCATTGTGCTTTAAAATAGTTAGACAGTGATAGTGGTGTAAATACAATTTCCCTGAACATCCCACAATAGATTTTTAGAAGAAATTGATACCTATTCATGGGTTTCTCTCTGGAAGGCCCTACGTGCTTTGACTTTGCCAAGACCGAGGAAGGACCCAATGGATGAGGGTGAGATGTTATCAAGATTTGGGATTACCATCATTTTGTTTATCAACCAACAATTATCCAAATAAGTTACAGATTCCATAACAACATCCCACATCACATCCTCGAGACTTTGACGAGATTTGTTTAATAAACAATATTCTGAGGTTGGCCCCAAAAATATAACAACAATAACCATCAAAAACTAATTCTTTCAGTGCTAACTCAAGGTTAATGAAACCATATCCATATGAAACTTCCACCAACAGGTATATATACCCAATTTCCGTGATTGGACGGACGGGTCCAGTCGGACGGGTCCGGTCGGATGGGTCCGGTCGGACGGGTCCAGTCGGACGGGTCCAAACCCCTAAAAAGTACGGTTTTTAGGAAAAAAGTGCGTACCCTTCGGACGGGTCCGGATCGGACGCCTTTTTCCGTAGTTTGGACGCATATTTCCGTACTTCGGACGCCATCCAAAAATTCCAGAAATAAAAAAAGTACTTGGGTCCCAAAAAAGGTTCTCACCAATGCCATAAATTGGACAAACAAGGTCAAATTCTTTTTTTCCATAGCTTTGGTTTGGATCCTGGGCTCAGAGGGCACCAAATTACTGCAGGGTGAAAATGTGGCACCCTAGCCTAAAGTTCTTTGGGCAGCAAGGGTCGCCACTCGTCTGGGATTTCCAGCAGCTTGGAACCTCTGAGGTATCTAATGACATTGACCATGTCAGCATCACCCCACAGGTCATCCCAGGGAAGGGCTGCATACATCTTCTTCAGATCAGAGGTCTCATCAACCTAAAGGATTTGGCTAGTCGGAAACAATCTTGATAATGACATCCAGCCCATAATGCCCACAACTTGAGGGATACCCTTACAACAACATAAGTTAATCATGTCATGAAAGAAAAACCATGCTCTATAAACCAAGTTGAGGGTCTCCGGGAATGGGGTCTCGGATTTCACGCTTGCCCAAATCTTTGATTTGCAGGATGCGACGTGCATAAGGCCACGTATATACCCTCAGGCCAGGATGCCCAGACATGAGGGAGAATTGGATCAGGAGGTGAAAATAGGACCCATGGTTCAAAACATACGATGTGGGGATTTGACCATGAAAGGGTTGCGCCTTAGCCCAAAATAACAAGATACATTGACCATTGGTTATATCAAAGTGAAATATAAATCCATTAATTCCCCAAAAGGTCAAAAGAATTCTTGGTGCTTTGGTTCATTAAACATTTTGGGGGGTCTAGCCAACCCACAATACATACCAGGGACCCCAAAATCCACCCACAGCCATTCTTGACCCATCCCATTCGACGAGAGTCTGGGTAGCTTTGAGGTTGCCATTTCCCTTAAATCTCTTGCGTCCCGATTTGGAGGTGTATTGGTCTGTAGTTTTTACTTCAGATGTCAGCTGCTGCTTCTTCAACTTGGCAGCGAAGGAAAACTCGACTAACCATGCAGTATTTGAAAAAAGCACTGTTCTCTTCGGTGTTTGGTGCCCAAGTCCTTTCATCCAGAACCGTTGAAGAAACATCTTAGTTGCAGGAATGAGGCATAGCAAAAATAACCCTGTATTATATTTATACACCATTGATTATGTGCAAATATAAACACCAATGATTATACATTTGAGGTGGTACCCATTGACCATTGAGAACCAATGGGGGGTCAAAAGAAAAGACCAATGGATAAGTTTCCAAGACACACGCATCAGAAGACTTTCCAACAGGTGTTGAAGCCATACCATTCTCTCATGCATCATGATGAGGCTAGAGCTTGGCTGTTCCAGTATGTATATCCCATTCATCGATATCACCGCCAGCAATAATAGTACACACCTAGGGTCAACAAAACCCCGGGCTAGACATAAGATAACTTTGGTGATTGTTTCCCATATTTTGAAAATGATGTGGCTGTAGTAATTCAAATACGGGTATGTCCCCATATCCATCCATATCCATCCAACCCACCAGAATATGATAGTATGAGTTTCACAAGGGATGCCTTTCAAAATAAATCTAAACATTGGTTAAAATAGCTCTTACTTGCTAACAGGGAACCGTGATACCATTTTGTTGGCAGCTGCAACTGTAGCATAGAGACAACAACCCATCGGTGTAAGGAAACTTCTCTTGGTTGATCCATTTGACGTTGTAATCCAACTCGAACAGCATACCCCAAGGGTCACCAATAGAGATCCGTAGCGACCTTCAAGTATACTCTTCAGTGCCATCCTCGATTTCGGGCAACCCTCGAAACCATAAAGTTATGGTATAATTTTCTCTTTATGGAGACCCAATGAAGTAATCATGAAGAACTAGATAGGGAACCAAACTCAACAAATAAGAAATAATTTTGAAGTTTCCAAGACTAAGGTACACAAATCCAGGTTCAGAGTTGATATCAAAGATATGGGGATCTTCATGGTATCCAATGTCCATTGCAATGGATGATTGTCCATACTGGCGGGCCAAACGAGCAATCCTTGCCTGACCGGCAAATAGGTCAACTACATCCCACCTTTCCAATGGCCCAAAGGCCGGGGCCCTCAGCCAAAAGATAAGCATCACCGCGGTGATCATTACCTCAGAAGCAAGAGGGGTGCTACTACACTGTGTGTTGTCCATTGATCTCTCAGAAGTTCTTGGGGAAAATATGTATATATCGAATACTCCAATATATATTGTGTATATGCAAATCCAGTTGATATCACAGAAGATAAACCTTTAATAGTATTCAATATTATGTAAATATCATCCACGAATAGATTATATGAAATATATTTTATGTGACATTTTTATTTACCACATAAACTAAGGATTGTTCAAGTTACCTTTGGGCACTTCATCGCAAAAAGGTTGCGCATTACACGATCGAAATGCATATCCCGGACTTTTGGTGACCCCATGGCTGGCAAGTTTTTTCTCAAAGCTGCTTTGGAACCCAGATTCTGCAACACTCAGACTTTTGACCATGCGATTGGGTTCCAAGATCACATGTGTGAATCCCTTCCGCTAGGTTTCAACACCTGAGACCAGACAGCCCCCCAGCTGCTGCAATCAGGTCAGGAGTTCGCTTCTCTTGCACAAGACCAAAGCGTCCAAAGAAGGACAGTCCGGCCTTGGGGCAGTGCTGTAGCATAAGGGCAATGCTATCAACTCTAAAGGGAGTCCAAGGAAGGGCAGAGGTAATGCATCCTATTGAATAATACCAGGGGATAACATAAAGGAATAAACAATAAGGAATAATTACTATATGTCATATGTCACTGATCACGATGATGACCAAACACAGTGGCAGAAACACTTTTCTTTCACTGGCAGCATCGATGTTCATATCCTTGGCCAAATCATGCCAAAGCATTCAACATTCTATGATGTTGCCCCTTCACAAAACAAAGGTGGCAGTTGGGCTTGCCTGCTACGTCATTTGAGCTACAAAATATAGAACTATTTTTCCAAAATGGAAATAGAGTTGTGAAACAACTTGGCAAAGCAGACCCAAGATGAGTAATCACGATAACAAATCACATAAAAGTGATCCCGCTAGCACATGCGCGTGCATTCACGCACACATCCAAAGCCCCTGAAACAAAGTTGACTTCGAACATTGTTGTGAAAAGTCCCCGGGAAAGTCTTCTGGCCATCATCTCATCGAAGCGAAGCCTTGATCTCCCGCCATTTGGCAATGACGGAGACGTGGGTATACAAACCATTCAGCGAGTCCACCATCGCAGCCTTGGCTATATTTACAAAGATGAAATATAGTTGGTAGGATTCAAATGTGAAGTGTTGTGGAGCCCTTCAGTACCAGCTAGCTATATATTATATACTTGTATACTTGCTATATATAATAATATAGTATATTTTGTAACCTCTTGATAACCAGGGGACAATCTCCTGGACATGATCCAGAACCAAGCGCATGGGTGTGCCAGGCTTGCCACTCAAGTAGAATGCCTGCACAAGCATCAGAAAACAGAAAGAGCTGACTATCTTACCTGCACCTCATAGATGCTACAGCTTTTGCATACCACAAAAACGAAACGAAATGTTTTTCTACACCAGAAAGAACAGCAGACACAGACGCAAGAAACCAATCCTGCCTGCGACAACGACCCAGAAGCATTACGGACTTTCAAGCCCACCGCAGAACGAGACCAGTAGGGCACAACGTAGGAATGGGAGTAGGATTTGATCAAGGGGATCAGCTGCTTCTTGGTTTTCTCTGGGACCCTCGTGCCCTGCTGTCTGGGCTTGGGATTGGGAGCAGGGGCATCGGGTGGAACATCTGGGGCACCCAGTGGACCAGCTTCAAAGAGACAATGGCAAACATCTGGGACAGCATCGGGGGCAGGCTCCGGTGCAGAGGCAGCAGAGGTAGCAGGATTTGCCTTGGCTTTCTTGTTTGCCTGACGTGGCTTGCGAACTTTGGGTGCTGCTGATTGCTCCTTCTTCTCCTCCAAAGCCTTGGCCTTCCTTTTGGTTGCCTTGCCTGTGACCCCTGGCTCTTCACCCACCTTCTCCGCCTTGGACTTCTTCTCCCCCTTGGACTTCTTCTCAGCCTTTACCTTTTCCACCTTTCCCTTTCCTTCCAGTCTGCCATTGCTTTTCTTGCTCTTACCTGCTGGCTTGTCCACTGTCTCCTCAGGAAACACCTCCTCCTCCTCCTCATAGTCACCCTTTTGCTGCTTCTTGCCTCGACCTCGCCCCTTACCTTTGCCCTTTCCTCGGCCCTTTCCCTTTCGGGGTGGAGCATCCTCCTTCATTGCAGTCTGCTGGTCTCGTCGCCTCAAGAAGTCTACTGTCTCTTCTTCAGACTCACCAGAGACATGAAACATGTCCAGGTTCAGGGACTCAACTTCCATCATCTTAGCCTGACTTTCCTCGCCAGACCCTTCCCCATCTGACCCATCATCAACAACAACAGCACCACCATTGCTGAGATTTTCTGGGGGAGGGAGAGGGGCAACGGAGACACATTCCGGAGCTGGCGCACATTCCAGAGAAGGGCTAGAGGCATGAGGTTCAGGCTCGGCTAGGGACAGTAGTGGGCTGACAATCTCACCGTTGGAAACATCAAGACCCTGCGAATCAACAGCTGGAACAACTTGATCAGAAGCTTCGCCCTCCATGGTTGCATCCTGGGACTCCACCACTTCAACACAAGCTTCACCCTTAGGTCCATCAGCAGAGCAAACAGATTGGATCAGAACGACCATTTGAAAAGCAACTTTACTTGATGCTAGCAGCAACGCATGGAATCCAAACAGTGACCCCAAAGCCCCTTGCAAACCAGACTCTGTTGAAGCTTTTGCCATAGATGCATTGCAGCGATCCAAAAGCTGTTGCCTCAGGAAGCTGCGCAGGGATCAGCAATATATAGCCTGTCTAAACAAATCACAGATAATATGAGAGGTAGCCATAGACCAAATCATGTAACAGTAATATCGATATATAACAAAATTGTTTACAAGAAATATTATCATAAGTATTGTTTATGAGATAATCTATGATATTTTTAGTCCATGCAGCTTGGGTACTGAAGGGCTTCGATACGAGCATCAAGTTCACTTCGTGTCTTCGGGCATGGGAGATATTTCGAACTACCCCCAAGTGGAGAGGGAGTAAGGGACTCAGCCTTGGGATTGCCTGAATCCAAACAGACCTCATCAAACTCAAACGGCATGGTGTCAAAGGTCGAGGGGTCACGCTTATTTCTTTCAGCCCCTGTTCTGGGAATGGTTGTCTCAGCAGTAGACGGCTCAGTAGACACTTCAACAGTAGATGGCACCATGTCATCATCCCCATGCGTTAAGACCTGACTTAAGAGGGGCTCTTCCAAAGCTGGGTTGTGTTCACCCCATTCCAAAGAAGGAGTCTCATCAACAGGCGCCGCATCAATGTGAAAGCTTCCCGCATCATCATCTTGGTCCTGCATTTGGGAACAAGAGGCCCCTTTTGTTTTTTTATGTTAATTGCAAAAACTCCCATGATGTTTGGTACTTTGGTAATGTTGAAGGATGCTGAGTTGAAGGTATATAACTATAAGAGGATGTTGGTATATATAGTTTCCCTATATAGACTTATTTAGTTTTTAGTAATTTGAACCATTTGACAGTATAATTGTATAAATTCCTTTGAGTTTGAACAGTCCTCATCATCCATATCCATAACAGGGTCCCCAACACTGGGAACCTCCAAGCACCAAGCAACTCGGAAGATCTCAAAGAGCTCCACAATGCCTTCATCCTTATGGCAAGCGAGTGAGGGGTCAGGTAAATTAAACGACCATAAATTACCATCCCAATCCCATTAAAACCCCAGTATGAAATGGAATGCAGGTTCCCAATTAGCCCAAGTACTCTGGGGACACGTCCCAACCGAAGGGATCTCAAACAGTGACTCATCAATTTTCGCACGCCCCATGCATCTGCATGCATGCCGATTTTGCCCGGGGCATTGGCAGTACCATCCAACGCCATCAAAGTCCAGAACCTTTTGACCTGGCACTGAAACCAAATAAATTGTTTAAGCCTAAGATTTAACACCTTTTGTCACACATTCTCTAAGCCCGTTGGTTAACCAATGGCATGTCGGATAATTTTAAATAAAAAACATATTATATATGTTCAGGTGTGTTGATATATCATCTACATGGTCCCACCGGGTGAGACCTGATGAGCCACCCATGGTCCAAACCCTTCACCTGACTGCAAGGAGCATACCCTGTCTGCGCCTCGTGGTGGATCGCACTGAGAGGTGGGGTCCTTGGGGTGCCGGCGGCTTCATAGTCAAAGATCTCCACCCAAAGCAATGAAGCATGCTTCAGGACCTTGATGTTCATCTTCACGGCAGTCCTGAATGGAGTGAACCATGCTTTTTGGTGGTATTGAATTGAATAAAGACACTTGTTGACTGATAAATATTTTGGTACTGAACCTATATCTGCTGAATACCTGTGTATATAATATACGTTGTACCCCTTTATAGATATATAGACCCATGTCAATTTATGAATTTCATTGCATAGATGTAAATAAACTATTCATTGGCTCCCCCTTTGGGAATCAAATCTTCTGGGGTCTGAATAGCCAGCAAGACTCATACTTGGGATTCCCACTGCATCAGGTTTATCAGGCCACTGCACCAAACGCCCAGTCTGCCGGGAACAAAAGCGGATGGAACTCTCTGCCTCCCAGCTATCTGCCAGGCCCTCGAGTCTGATCGACATGGCCGGGTTTGCAGCTGCTGCAAATGGATGAGATTTGGGCCAGGGTTCTGCATATCCCAGGGGTCATTGCTATGACAATTTCTTACAAACACATAATTTCGGATTTTGAATGGTTATGGCACAACAGAATTGATAAAACCACAAATGATGAACACGATTTCCCATCAACCATCGAAATTCAAGTTAAGGGTCAGCAAGCGGCTAAGAGCCTGGCCATCTCATGCCAGTGTCTCACAGAACTGGGCAAGCACCTGCGTGGGAAGCGCTCCCTGTGAAAAAATCTTTCGGCCCTTGAGTGTATGAAATCTACAATGTTCCAAAAATCATTTGAATATATAAGGGTGGATAGCTATAAATTCATTTTTGGAACATTGTTCATTTCAATTCGGAATATCTGTCGGATTCTGTCGGTGAAAATCGTGTTTTCCAATCTGCCCATCTGGTTCCATTTGTCCAATGAATTAACATCAAATTTAAATCGCAAAGGCTTCAAGGCCAATCGCTCAGTCAGTGGAGAAAGAGCTAGAGCTGTCCTTGGGATAGTAGATGTGGTTTGATCTCAAGTGGTTAAACCTGCAAAGATTTTCTCTGGTTCATGTTGAATGTGAAACATGTTGGAATCCCAGTGGGTCATCAAATATAAATATTTGCATCACCAAGGGACCATATATTTTTCTCCTGACACGCCACCACCATAAGATAAAAAATGTGTATATACATATGAATATTACATGTCAAACACATATGCATGTTTTCAAGTATCCAGCAAATCAAAACATAACTCCTTGACGCTTGGACTTCACGAGCTGTGCCACCACACCTCCCTGATCATAATTGGCCAGCACTGATTGGACCCTGGCCACTGAAATTTCACCAGCCTTAGCTTCCACGGATGTAATAAGTTGATATTGGGTTAAAAATACAGAAGGGTGTGTAGAGATACCCCACATATAAGCCGCACACTTTCGGCGGGTACAGCACATTGAGGACTTCCATCCAGAAATCATCCGATAGGTCCAAAAGGCCTCCATCATGCACACACATGTGATTTAAATACAGTGGGCTCATGAAAAACAAAACTATGTTCATACTCCATAGTTCCTGCCTCGGGTTGACATCTCACCGCGCAGCCCGGGATCTTTTCCCAGGTATGCATTCATGAGTGGTGAGTAAGAAGGGCAACGTATATAAATCAGCTATGGTTTCTTCGTTTCCTTTTGAGCCACTTGTGAGCCAACATCCCGGGATATACAAAAGGTTATCAGCATGATCAATCATGAATCTGGACCCCAAGATCTCCATATGATAACTTTCTCAGCCGCGGCATTCTGCAGAGCTTGGGCGGGGGGCGTGCCTTTCAAAGGCACAGGCAGATTGGCCCAATTAGGCCAAAAAGGCTATCTAACAAGCCTTCATCTTTGAACCAAATGACCTTCACCCTTAATGTTGGATCTTGATAACCCAGAAATGCTATGCTTGAACCTCAAACGACCCTTCATCCCTTATAATTGGTAAAACCCAAAAAAAGGTACACTTATTAAAAAAAGGTTCTCTTATCAAAGAATGCCATTTTTTTGAATAACCCCAAAATAAAAGGGTCGTTCGAGGTTCAAGGTATATATATATATACGATATGTATATATAAACACCCCCAAATCATATCAAATGTGATGATTTGCCATGGTACATCATGGTACCCGTTCAAACTTTTCATCACGGGCCATAAATTCAGATACTTACAGATACTTGGGGTACCCCGGCATCCCCCAATATGTATACATTGGGACACGCATCCCCCAATTTGAATTTCCGTTTTTGTTTCTTTTCAACCGTTTTGAGACAAAGCTGCCAGGGCCAGCCTCCAATCTCACCGGCCGATGATCACTACCTCCTTGGAGGTGGTTCACCTGTGCCATACAACTTGGCACATCAATTTGTCATCCAATTGGGCATCCCAGTAGCTGCATAGCTGCGATCAAGACACTCAAATTCAAATATATCAAAATATAATATTCAGCATGATCATCATGTGTTTATAAATGATTGTTTAAATATGTTCAATGATACGTTCCATGGGCCGTGCCATGTTCCAGCTTCAGTGCCTTGTAACCACCCTGTGGGAAAGTCCACTGCAAACGTCGCGCCAAGGATGAGGGTGCCCAACAAATGATGCGATCCGCAGAGGCTGGAAAACCTGAGCCAATTGGATCCTGCTCACATCTCTCAGCATCAAATCTTCCGAGCTGTTGGGCCAAGTTTGGTGAAGTGGGCAATGTTTAAAACTATGCTATACTGTACTAGTACTATCTATATAGTGCTAATCAATAGGAACAATAGATGCTAGATGCAAGACTATACATACTGGTTATCTACTGGTTCCTATCCTTCGGCAACGTGCACTGGCCAACATTGCCAACATCCAGGGCAATGGTGTACACCGAGCCGCGGAAGTTGCGAAAGTTGGCTTCTTTGAACTCCAAACCTCGTATGTGTAGGGCGAGTAGGTACTGAGTAGGGCGTGTAAAGATGTACAAAGTATCGTAACAATTCGTAACATGCAGCAGGAAGCGTTTGAAAGTCACCTGGAGGGAGAAATTCGAACATCTCGAACTAGAAAGAGCTTCTGTGCCTTGGGCCTTCAAACCTATGGATATCATCGGATACCTATGGTGCTTCAATTCTGTTTCTAAAGACAGGGTGACTGTGCTAGACAGCACCATCCTTCAAATGTGGCAAACATCTGGCAGTCCTGAGTACTAGAAGAACCTGAGTCTGTCCAGGCTTCCGACTCCAGCTTTTCAGCACATCAGGCGGCCTCAAACATGAAATCAGCATTGAGATCCAAGAACAGAGTGGAAACTCAGAGATGGGAAAACACTTGTCAGCAGTCACTAGCATGTAGCATACTCGAGATATATAGTAGTCACAAGGTGTTTATGAACAAACTACTGGTAGCCAAATGATATACTATGTTGCAGGACTCTTAGACTAAGGACAAGGCAAACTTTGCAGCGTCCTGGGGCCGTGGCGCCAAGGAAAATTGGGTCATGGAATGTTTTACAAATCTATACAAATCTAATTTTTACACTGCGTGGAAATACTATACATCGCCTCAAGATTTCACAATCTCATCGTTCGGTCTCATCCATTTCCAGCGTTCGAACTTCAGAGTGAACCAAATAGTTTCCTCCCCAGCTGACTGGTCCCCAGCTGACTGGTTCCCTGTCCCAGTCAGCTCATCCAGCCATGCACCAAGTGGCTCGGCATACGCTCCATCATCTTCTCGTTTCGCGGCAGCTGTCAAGATACCTTCGAGGCTCAACGCTGATCCTTGGCAGAAGACCACATCTGAGGGTTTGGGGGTGCCTGGGTTTTGAAACAACTCTGTTGCGTTCGAATTGGGCGGAGGGACCAAATTGTGTGAAACACGATAATGAGTTAACATTGAATAAGTTTGTTATTATTATGTTGTCCTCTGCGTCCAAGTTACCATCGGTACCCTTGAAGTGTGCACCTGTAAAACAACAAATCAATTCAGCTTCCACTTTTGCAGTGAATGAATCCAGCTGGATCCAGCTGGTACTGTAAGCTTTAGTCTAGCATTCTTGCACTGGACTTGCTAAGGTTCCAACCGACCTCGGAGTTGAATTTGTACGTAACCTGAGGGAATTTTGGCGCCGCTCTGGAAATACTCTTGGCCACACTTTCCTTTGCAACGACAACTGAGTCCTACAAAAAGCCAACCATATGTCACTGCTGGCGACCGCAAACGTCAGGTCAACATTTGATCATAAATTCAACTGCAGAATGGAACAGTCCCAACTGGTCAAATTGGTCACCTGAATCAGCCCTGGGATGCCCTGGGCAAAGATCGATGCCAAGCTGCCGGAAGCTTCAGTGCATTGGTCTCGCCACAGGGCTCGAACCAGTCGCCTTCCTGGGATAAGGCCCCCGATGGTGGCCCCCGATGGATGGATGGGACAAGGATGACAAGGCCTCAATGGATCCCCGGCTCCTGTCAGTTTGGGTTGGAGATTCTGCCGGCCAAGCTTAGTACGAGAATAGTACGAGTATCTCACCATCTTTGCATGACAATGGCTCTGATTCACGTTTCCTGTCACTGATGGATCCTGATGGTATAATGCTGATGGCTGATGACTCTGACCTCTCAAGACTGAAAGGCTGATGCTGAAGCAACGGCCACCCCAACATCCAAAGCTACAAACCCCTTCATTGGATTCACTCCCCGATGAAGTCATAGTCATAGATGTCATAGTCCAGTTGCTGCTATTGAAAGCTGACAGTGAGAAATCCTTGTTGCTGGCTGATTCCTGCCAAGCATCTGCTACTGGAACCCCGTTGCGAATGGCAGCCTTGCGAAGGCCAGAGATGGCCAGAGGTTCAGTGTCAATGAGATATGTCCAATCTTGAGGGCTCATGGCTAACCTTAGACTTCCCATCAAGAAAAGAAACAACAATAACAATCTAAATTCGCAAGATGCTCCCATATTCGTGGCTCAAACTTAGGCCATAAACCAAGGTTGACCCCGTTTTTCCATGTTCCCAGCGCCTGGATGTGAGGATCCGATATTACCTCTTGGAGGATGTCCTTCACCTGGCCCTTTGGCCCAAGCACTGTTCGGCTGTTGAGGTCGCCTGATGAGTCTGGTGAGTACAAACGTGAAGAAATGGGTAAGGAATGGTAAGGATGTGTAAGGCTCATATGACTTGTATATGTATATATATATATATTATGTGTATGTATGTATGTAAAGTAAAGATGTGAAAAGAGTATTTGCGAATATTTGCTATGCTTCGCCTTCATTCCTCTTTGATTTGTGCTGATTTCTGGGAACTTCTGGGGCTTTCATGCCACGGGAAGTGTTCCCGAGCCTTTCATTCCGCTCAACCCCTGTCGAAAATAGGCCAGCTGAGATGCCCCAGCCTTGCACGACCAGCAAGCTGTTGTCTGACAAGATTCCACGACGAAAGGCATTGCGCAAAACCTTTCGAAGCGTCCTGCAGCAGCAAAAAAGGCATCAGTCAGCAGCTGTTGGGGAACCACTTCAGTCTGCACCAGCGTCACAATAAGAACGTTTGAGCATGTTTCGGCTTTCAATGACTTGGCAAGACTTTAGGCAGGATAGCAAGCTGCCGCCAAACGCCTGCAAATACTCAAAATCAATCAAAATCATGGACAACCATCGGCCAATGTCAACATCTGTCAACCATACATAATATAATTACATTAAACTACATTAATATACATGAATTATTTCTCCAGATCATCCCGCCCTTTTCCCAACAAAAAATCTGCCCGGTGCACCCCAGGCATAACGCCTCGCCATGATGACCTTGGCGCTCTCCAAACCACCGATCTGATCCAGGACGGCAGCCATTTCCGCGATTGGAAAATGTGCACCTGCCGGTGCCAGATGAAAATGATGAAATCAGAGCGGAAAATTGGCATAAAATTAGTTACAGTACAAAAAAATAAGAATAAGAAAATCACATAAATCACTGTCCATCTGTCCATCTCGCCTGCGAAGCAAATGTGTAAGGCATCTTGACGCGAGAGGAGGCTGCGACCCATAAAGGCCTTCTTTGGATTGGGCAGTGCCTCAGTAAAGCTGGAAAGCCTCAACATGTGAAGTAACCATCGGCTATTTTGTTTGAAACATGTGCAACTTTTGCGGCCACTATATTATTAATTGTTATATATTATCGTTATATATCACTATGGGATATTATGGGAGCACTTTTGGCTGTTAGAAGCTTGAAGATCTTGAAGGTCTCACTATGTCTCACATTGGCTTTCTGAAGGCCTCATAAGTGGCACAGTGGTACATCTGAGGCCAACACCATTCCACCGATGCGCTTGTCTGTGAGCCTGTGGAGCTCACCCTTGTCCCATTTTGTCCCCCTTGGACAGTGAGTAGGGCCATAGATGGCCATAGGATGGCATTCCTCCAAACCAACCATGAAACAACAGAATTGATGCTGACAGTTTGTACATATACCATATACCATATGCCACGAGCGTTGTTGACAGGTCTCAGGTGCAGCAAGAGCTACATCTCAACTGGCCTCCCGAAGAGTGGTTGCATGTCAGGGTCGCGCCGGAAGCGTGCTCGGGAAAACCTCATTTCATCCGTCCCGTGATCTCTGGTTCTTCTGATGGTTGGTGTGGCAATTTTCGTTGAGGCTTATCTCAATTTGGATTTCCTTGGCTTTCCACTATGACGAGCTGAATTCGTTGATTGCTGGGAATGATGTTGTGACTGCATTTGACACCGAACAGGCTAGCGACTTCGTATCTCTTTGAACACCTCTGATGTGTCTGTTTGGCCTGTGTGTTTAGGAACTCATGTATGTCACTGTTTGTCCGCCTTTTGAATGCCTTCAAACTCTTCATGAGAAAACCAATGCCATCGATAAAATGGCGAGATCAAATCTCTCTTGAATTCACGACCCGACAGTGAAGCTTCAATGAGAGTTCAAAGCAAGATGGGAAACACGTTTTGGTTATCTTGTCTTGTCAAGCTTGAAGTTGTCTTGGTTCTCGGTATGGAATCCTACGGTGAGGGCTTTGGTCGAGACACAGCAACAGCGTCTTCAAATTGCCGCTGTACTTCTCAGCCACCCCGTCCAGCATTCCGCTCCAAGGCATATCATTGGTCCTCAGGCCATGGAAGTGCTCGTATCTTACCATGTCTTACCAACAAGCTTAGCCCGGAGATTTGGATCCCAAGACCTAAACACAAATAAACACAGAGTTCGATGGTTTGTTTTGGATACACCATGACAAGTGAAATGCCCACTGCTCAGCTGCATCATTCTATCATATTCCTATCATCCTTTAAACACACTTCAAAGCAACTTCATGACTTCACACTTATGGCCGGTCTCAATTCTATGGCATTGCAACGGCCAAGCTCATGTTGATATGCTTGGAACTGCATACTCCATGCATCGATGGCTCCGAGAGGGGTAGCAATCCCCGATTGATGTTGCTACTTAGTATCTAGGTGTATCATCAGGTATCTACTATATATATATATATATGAGCAATCTCGAAAACCCTAGGTTCAGGGAAAGGACATCCACAAATTTGGGAAGGTCCCATCGCTTACCACACGTTTGTACAATAATGATATATGGTAAACTTGGGGGGTATCGCTTGCAGGAAACTGCTACGTTTTTAAATATATAATTCACAGAAATCAACGTCCAATTTGGGTATCGCTAATGTGGATATAAGAGAAATAAAAAGACATAACCTTGAAAAGGGGTATCGCTAATTTGGGAAGGTCCCATCGCTTACCGTGTGTTTTTAACAATTTCCATCCATTTCCATAAACCAATGTCCGTCCAATACATATTTAGTATTGCCGGGGTTTTTACGGTGGCTCATATATATAATGTATAGTACAAGTATGTAAGTAAGAGTACTACCTTGCTACTCTCTGAACCCTAGCACTTCACACTGGCTGAGCTTCATTTCGGCTTCTTTTACGGAATTCCTCGGGTCACATGGGTCATTTGTGCATAGTCAGCGTGAGTCGGAAAAGAGACAATTCAGGCTATGGCCGCGGTTCTGTTCATCAATCTTCTGAAAAATGTCTCAAACTGTCCAAAGCATGGTGAGCCCACTCATGTGCCCTATGCATTCAAGTCATATTCAATCGACATCAAACAGCACACTACAAGCCATCGATTCATGATTCAACCTTCAAACATTGTGTGCTACACATGTCAAATCATGTCAAGCCCTATGGGGCCCTGTCGGTCGGTTCTGTCTGCCGGGATAAGCCGCCAAGGTGCTGATATGTGGCGCAGTCCAATTTTGAGTTGGGATTATTTCGGTACTCACGTACCCATGGACCCAGCGCCAACCTCCAGCGCAAGCATCACTGCTGGTGCCCCCCACAGCTACCATGGCTTATATGCAAAGTGAGTGTGGTGTGTCAAAGCGGAACGCCCTTCAAAATCTTAAAACACTGTGCTTTTCCCTCTCTTAGATCTAAGACATGTAAGTAGCGGGCACATGCTGAGAGACTCCAAAAATGACGCTCTGGCTCGCCGACGTCACCAAATGCAATTGACAGCAACTTAGTCAAAATGTTTGCTTATGACGGTGGCAAACGGTTCAAAAGGCACCTCCACCTTGAAAACCACCTCATCCCCACTGCACATCATTTTTCATCAGCAATACTAGCACAAATTCAAACTATTCAATTCAAATTTATGTAATTGCTGATTAGTTTGTACTCATGTTGCTAATTATTGATATACATTGCTAATTATCCAATCAATTCAAACTATTCACATGTTGCTGATCGGCAGTATTTAGCAATGTCTGAGCCTCGTTTCTGTGAAGGTCAAGAACACTGCATCGCAGGATTGACCATCAGAAAATGGCTCCTGGGACGACATGTCCCATTGGATAAGCATGGGATGTCCCATCGGTGCTGTGAAAAAATCTCGAAAGAGTCAGGGTTCTCCTTTTGTGCACCATCGGCAGAATGTCACAATGAGCCAGTCAAAATAAGCCTATTATCAAGCCATTGAACGTTACCGGATTATAATCTACCAGTAGTATCCAATATATTTCAGTTGCTTCTCATCTCCATCCTCCGCAACCCCGTGCCTGGATCCAGTCTTCCAAGCACCGTCCAGTCGTGCCTTGCAAGTGATGAAGGCCTTCAAACCTGGGCCAACTGGGAGCTGCGGCAGCCGTCAGCGCAAATGGTCACTTAGGCCTTTGATACAATGGCCGCATTTGAGTGACCTTTAAGATCCTTTAAGTAATGGCCTTTGTTTTAATCTTGCCATGTCATTCCAACTTCTGCATTGCCGGGGGGCGCAGCGCTGTTGGCCATGTTGAAGTTGTAGAAGCGCATGCCTTGCGTCGCTGCCCTTTCCCTGATGAAAACAATGCCATGTTTTGAGGTCACACTTACCAACAGTATAATTGCCATCGATTACCTACGTTCACGTTCCATGTAACAGAACAATCCATGAACACGTCACTGATTGCTTTCAACCATCCAAACTTGAACATGATTGAACAATATGGCAGTGTGTGAAAACCTTGTACCCCTGGTGAACATCAAAATAGCTGGTAAATGGATGTTCATCCCCCTAAAAATGGTATTAATAGGTATTGATCCATACCCATATATTGAACAATTTCACTCCGTCGCTCCGTGAATCTCTATCTCCTACAAAAATGCTGTCCGCGCTGCGGACGGCACTGGAGCCCTTCGATGGGCTCGATGTGTCGCTTCCATCCATCGCCATGTTCAACCAGGTGCCATTGCAGCGGCCGTTCTCTGCTGGCAAAGTTCAGGGAGGATCTGTCGTTGAATCTCTCTCTGGTGCCCTTTTCTGGAGGTTAATTATGGTTATATAATGTTAATAACCAGTATTATGGTTATATATGGTTATATATGGTTAATTAACTTATACAATGTTATATGAATTGTTCAGTATTTATCAATCTGCACTTTCTCCTGGAGAATTGTTATGACGGCCATCATGGTCATACTTCAAATGAAAAACCTGTGAGACACCTTGCTCAACCGTAGTGCGGTGATGTGCGGTGATCCATACACCTGCTGTGGGGACTCCTAAAATTCAGTTCATAATATGTCATAACTACTCCTTGTCCGGGCTCTCACACTCTCAGGATTTCTCAGGATTCATTGCCTGCGTCGATTTGTCGGAGTTGAGATTACTGCAGCCATGATGCACGAGCTCAAGGAGTGAGAGAATCCAACATGCCCGACATGTGCTGGCCACTGACTCGAATCCAGACCCCACAGAGTGAGATGAGTGAGAATGCACGCCCACACTTGGCGAAACCAAAGCGTGTTAAAACATGTACGGAGCAATGAAACTGCAATTGTTCTTCGAACATGTAGATCAAGGCCGTACAGTGCAATGTCAATAGGGTATGTACTTTGTGAATGAAGGCGTTGCCTGTATTTTGCAGTTAGTCTCGGCTGAATTCATTTCAATCATTGAAGAACCTCAGCAGTCTCAACAGTGGACAAATACCTGCACTCCAACGCAAGCGATCATTGTTTCACGCCGATCCCATGTCAGTCTTTTGCTGCTAATAGCTGAAGCATGTTGCTTCATACGGCCGCCGCAGGTTCTGAGCATTCAGCAGATTTTGCGAAGAAAACGGCAACTAAAACCAACTTACAGTTTAATGCAGTTTGATCAGTTTGCATATCTTTTTTTTGGGTGGGTGTATGGCCGATTATCTCCTTTACAGTAATTATATATGAGTTTCTATCCTAGTTCCGATGTGTGCTGGAACAGGTGGCTCCTGGTGGATGTTCAACTTTGCCGCACTGTGGCACGCAAAACACGTGCTCTCAAGTTGCATCTTTAAATCTGCAGGGAAGTTGTTCCCCCGAATCATGCTCGAAAGCCTCTCAAAATGGAGGCCATAGCCATACGCCTCGCAGGCTACAGTTTTTTTAATGAACCAGGTGCCCTCTGAGAGCCTCTGAGCTACTCCTGAGGAACTGGCAGTCCAAAAATAAAGTAGAACTAAATAGCATTCAATTCCCATCTATTGTGCACAAGTACAGGAGGGAAAGAAGCGGGGGATTCTAGTTGCAGGTTGTTGAATTGGATCGTTCAGGTCCAGTCAGTCTGGTAGCAACTCTGAGAGTAATACGTCCCATGTGACTGCCCCGTGTCCGGACTGCCCTTGTTTTCACCCCACCTGTGCCGTTCAGAGACCCCGTTCTCAGTCACAGCTCAGCCTCAGGCGCAGAATGGCCCCACGGACTGAAAACATCTGGGAGTTGTTTGGCAGTGGCACTTTCCAAAGGGACAGTAGCAAGAAGGATCTAGAAACAGGTCAGATCCCTTTCTTGAAGTGAGGAGATTGAATTCTGGGACTTCCTCGTTTTATGTTGAACCTGTTGAGTCCTACCAGTTCAATCGCAACCAATCTCTACAACATGATCTGAACCCTATATCAATCGGACTATGAATATGGATATCATAAACTCAGGATATCTCAGGATAACTTTCAGAATTTTTTGCTGCAGGAAACAGAGTTGTTGATGATCAAAACAGTGAGCATGCGTTGAACAACTCGCACAGACCTGACAGTTACCAGTAAGGGTAAAAGTCGGGACGAACATATACAAAATTATACAAAGCATTATACAAAGCTAGAATCTGCACGCATCTGGTTACCCGACAAGTATCCACCTCTCCATCGAGGCGGGGTTCAGGAGAAGCAAATCCATCGGACATTGTGTTACCAAGCCCGTTCGATTGTCCAAATATTTTCCTATCATTTTCCTATCATTTTCATCCCTTTTGAAGTCCACAGCGTGTCCGAAAAGGACGAGTCTTTGCTGCCCCGCTGATTCGGCTCCTTCGTTGCTTCTGCTGCAGCTCTCTCAGGCCCTGCATGCCGTGCTTCCTGAGCTCTGGCCAGCTCTGGCTTCGAGGATGGTTGATGATACACCTACTATCGATCACTGCTGGTGATCCGGGCGAGGTCGTTATAAGTTGCCCAATGGCATCTCTATCGTCTCTTTCTCTACACGCGCACACACACACACACGCACACACGCATATAATATAAATATATACTACTGTATATATATATATAATTATAAAACACACATGCATCATCTATGCATCATCTATGCATCATCTATGCACACAATCTCACACATTTATCCAATACAGTAATGCAGTATGCAGTATTACTATCAACACCCATTAAGCAAATTTAAGCTCCATATAAGCTCCGGGTAACAATCCAAGAGTCATGAAGCAATCCTTCATTTCCTCCCCATCGTCCCGGGCATCATCCTAGCAAACGAACGAACAACGCAGGAACAACGCAGGAAACACCACGACGCCGACGCCATCGTCTTGGCCTCATTGGATCGTGGTGGAGCCCTCAATGACCTGATACCTTGGCCACGGACCCGAGTGGATTGGGGGGCATCCAAAGTGATCATTTCCTACCAAGAATCCAAGAATGGTATCATAATGGTATCATGATGGTATCATGATGGTGTCCCTCTTCAATTGAACAGCGGCGTTTATTAATCCGGTACTGACATTTTATATACCGGATACACCAAACCGACTGATTAATCATCGTGAATCATATGATCAAATGGTCATACAATGGGCGCATCTGCATTTTCTGACACACCCAAATTATCCCAAATCCAATTTGCAAAATTGGACTTTATTGTTTTTCCTTTGGCCATTTGTTCTTCGCAGCAAACTGCTCAGAACGCAGGGCGGTGCCAGGACATCTTCTCTAGCCCGAGCCCGCTATGCATGCCCACTTGTCAGTCGTCACTGCTTGTCGCAGAGCTGGTGCCAAAAGCACTCAAAAGCAACGTCTGCAGACTTCATGCCCTTTAAAAGGTGGGCAAATGTCAATGCTTTTGGCCTGAAGGGATCTGAATGGCCTTAAAAAAAAGCCTTGCCTGGCAAGTGCTCAATCCTCTTGGTGCCGGTTTGGGTCATGGATGAACTTCCAGTGCAACTGCTTGGCCTTATCAGAATCGAACTTCTGACGGCATTCACCGCACTGAAAGCTGGCACTAACCTTGATCCCAACATTTTGAGTGGTGCCATCACCCGACTTTGCTGCGTCGCTGATCTCCATAGTCTCCGGCATGACTGAAAGGTAACGAAAAGTGGGGGTGGGACGAGTGTGGATTGAGCAGTTGCAAGCTTGAGACAAGGGCAGTGAATGGTTGGCTATGGATGCCGTGGCGAACCGATTTTGAATCATGAGATGAACTCCGAAATTGCTGGAAAGATCTGGAAAGAAACCAGGTTCTGGTTGCAAATTGACGGTCCAAATTCACATTGATTCCAATGGCTGTGGCATGCTCTTCGCGAATCACGCTGTGGAAAGGGCCGGTACCTAGTTGCAACATGTTGGGTTTGCCGGGGGGGTTTGCCGAGAGTCGGAATGAGTTTGCAAGAAGGGTAACATGTTAAGATCATGTATGTCCATCCGCAGCCGTTTAGTAGGAGGAAATTTCATGGTATTTTCAGTGTTTTTCATTGGTTTCACATTAGCATTTGCAAGATGTTTGCATGATAAGGGATGATTGTTTGAACCAGGTTCATGTTTTGCGAACAAGATTTTTTTCGCGGGATCCCGCGGAAAAAATTAGCAGGATTTTTGAATTTGTTATTTGTTGGAAAGAGAAATAAAGTTGTGTGTTTTATTGGAACAGCATAATTAGATTTCCTTCGGAGCCATGTTGAGTTTCGATGAATTGTTCGAATGTTTGGTGCTATTGTTCGATGAATTGTTTGAACCTTATTACTCCCCCCCATGTTTTTGTTTCGACCTAATATCTACAGAGGTACATGCATGAGTATTGAGCACATTTATATGCGCCCTTCAAGGCTCAAGAGGTATATAGAGTAACCCTGTGGACAAGCACTGACCGGCAACAGGCTGAGAGTAAAATAGTGCTGTCATTGGGGAAGACGCCTTAGCTGATCTTGAAGTAGACGCTAGGGCCCCTCTTCACCCCACCCCCCCAACCCCCCCCACCCCCCCACACCCCACGGACAGCTATTCCAATGTTGGATAATGAGTTCTATGGAACGCAAGCTGCCTGAACGTTATTACTCCCCCCCACCCCCCAACCCCCCAACCCCCCCCCACCCCACCCAATGGTCACGAGCTCAGAAACCTTGTTTGCTTCGGCAAACCCCTACGGTTGACCCAACATGTTGCAACTGGAAAGGCCTTGCAACCCCCTGTGTTGGTCTTTAAGACTGCGACTTTGGTGGGAACTGCTCAGTTGAAATGGCACAGTAGAAGGGTCAAATGTGTGCGCAAGAGGCCCATTAAGCTGAGTTGCGGCCGCCCTGGCCCTTGATGTTCAGGACAGCCTGATACGTATGCAGGTGCTAATGGAAGGTGTGAGAAATGAAAAATACAATCAGCAAATGCATTATATAAATACTTCCCGTATACTCTAATTTAGGTATCAAAATTATATTGTAATACGCGGTCACCAAAGAAGGTCCCCGAAAACAAATCAACAAATTACCAAAAATCTCCGGGGATGTTTCCTTGCAGTTCCAAACAAGTATCCTGAGTCAATTTTTGTTAAAGTTCCCTACAAAAAATCCCCGAAGAAGCTCCCGAAACAATCCACCCAAGAAGTTGGGCCCTCCCCCGCCAAAAAACTCGGGAAAATTCCAGCAACAAATCTGCGAGATACTGTACTTTTTTCAAGAGTCTATCGGGGAAGTTCCTTAAAGAATCGGGAAGTTTCAAACAATATCCCTCATGGGAGTTCCTTTTAAACCCCCTCGAGAAAGTTCCCCGAAAAGTTCAAAAGAAATCTCCAGGAAATTTCTCCAAAGAACCATGCAGTACAATGTCCCTTTTAAGCCCTACAATATCCTACGATGGTCCTGCAGTTCCTTTATATTGATGGAATATGCCAAAGATCTCCACCCAAGTCAGCTCTGCGTCAGCTCTGCCCGGGATCCACCTGCCACGTCGGGTCCCCGTTGTGTTTCTTGCCTCAGTTGCTCTTGGCCCCGATGGCCCTGGTGGGGAACCCAGCTGTCGGCTGGGGCCTCCAACCCACCTGTTCCACGTCATATGTAGGTGGCTCTGTCTCCCCAGGGTTGCCGATGACAACACCACCTGGGCAAGTGGAGCCTGGAACGCTCAGTTTTCCATATAATGTTTATTAAATTTAAATTGTTAATTTGATTTAATTATAATTATATGACATCGAATATGGCTTTGGCGTAGCATGACACCATTCATGGGTTGTAAATGTATAGATTTTTGTGATTACTCTCGCAATTCAAATGTTTGTTTGTTCTGTTTCTTGGACGGCTACGGCTACACCCAAGAGTACGGCACGCTTGGAAAGAGTCTGCAATGCCACAAGCCTCTTGGTCCAGGTTCCTTCTTTTCCGGGCTTCTGGAGCGCCTGCCGCCACTGATCCCTTGGGACTTCTGCTGCATGGCCAAAGATTCCCGCAAACAATGACAAACCTTGAGCTTCCAAACCCGCAGAATTCCTGGGGTGTGGAAAAATAACCGTTTTTTTCCCCACATCACTGTGTGGGGTTCTTGTTTTTCGCTTGGATCCCGCCGGGGGGTTCCCGCATCCTCCTCCTCCGCCGCCTCCTCCGCCTTTCACTCACTCACTCACTCACTCACTCACTCAGTCACTCAGTCACTCAGCGGCTCATCACAGCTCCACTCCTCACAGCTCACTTCTCACACCTCACTTCTCACATCCTCACCTCTCACATCACTTATCACATCACCACTCATCACAGCTCCACTTCTCACACCTCACTCATCATATCATCACAGCACAACTCATCACAGCTCCGTGGTCAGCAGACTGCCTTTCGCGTGGCAGGCGCAGTACACAGAGCCTCCTGGAGGAGCTGCTGCGCGCGTGGCCGGCGCTGGGGCCGCGGCTGCCTTTCGCATGGCAGGCGCAGTACACAGAGCCCCCTGGAGGAGCTGCGGTGCGCGTGGCCGCCGCTGGGGCCGCGGCTGCCTTTCGCGTGGCAGGCGCAGTACACAGAGCCTCCTGGAGGAGCTGCGGCGCGCGTGGCCGCCGCTGGGGCCGCGGCTGCCTTTCGCGTGGCAGGCGCAGTACACAGAGCCTCCTGGACGAGCTGCGGCGCGCGTGGCCGGCGCTGGGGCCGCGGCTGCTTTCGCGTGGCAGGCGCCACTTATCATTCACCCCTCATCACGCACCACTTATCACATCTCACTCATCACTTCTCACTTACCATTCTCACAGCTCACTCCCCACTTATCACTGTCTCATCACACCTTATCACATCCCAACTCATCACAGCTCCACTTCTCACACCTCACTCATCACAGCTCCACTGCTCATCACAACTCATCACAGCTCCACTTCTCACACTTCCACTTCTCATCACTTCTCACAGGTCCACTTCTCATCACAACTCATCCACTCATCACAGCTCCACTCATCATCACAAGCCATCACAGCTTCACTTCTCACACCTCACTTATCACATCACAACTTCTCATCACAACTCATCACAACTTATCACATCCCAACTCATCACAGCTCCACTTCTCACACCACTGCTCACACCTCACTTATCACATCACAACTCGTCACAGCTCCGCTTCTCACACCTCACTTCTCACACCTCACTTATCACATCACAACCCATCACAGCTCCACTTCTCACACCATCTTTCACACACCCTCTTTGACACACCATCTTTGACACACCATCTTTCACACACACATCTTTGTCACCCACCATCTTTGACACACCATCTTTAACACACCACTTTGTCACACACAATCTTTCACACACACACACAACTTTGTCACACACCATCTTTCACACACCATCTTTCACACACAGCTTTGTCACACACCATCTTTCGCACACCATCTTTCACACACATCATCTTTCACACGCAACTTTGTCACACACCATCTTTCCTCCACCTCCTCCTTTGTCTTTCCTTCCTTCCCCGTCCCCGCTACAACATTTCTGGCTCATTATTGGAAGAAGTTGACTTGTGGGGTTATCCGGTCCTTTTATTTTAACATTCACCCCTGTAAAAGATTGTAAAAGTATGGGTTAGTACGGGTAAAGTACGGGTAAAGTACGGGTTCTGCACCGGTTAAGTACGGGTTGAGCATGGGAAAAGTACGGGTTTGAAAATAAAAACCGAGGGTTTCAGTCGAAAACCGTGGTTTTCTTGATTTTCTGCAAATACCTGAGGTTTTGGCGTTGACCCGAAGAATTTCGCAGGTTTGTCAGGGTGCTTAAGGAAGTTATATTATGTTATATTATGTTACATTACATCCTTGAATATCTTAAATATTCTTAAATTGTATGCTTTTCATATCTCTTATATATCAACCATCCATTTGTCAGTCAGATTCAGCCTAGCTGCTAGTATGCTAGGTCCAGTTTGTGAATTATTGTGTGCTGATGCCTTTGGGGTAGCACCAGAATGGGACAAACCACACACACGACATCATGGCAACTTCTTGCACCTGTCATTGCTTCGCCCGCCGCGTCCGCGGGAGTCCTTGGTCACTGGCTACAGACTACCAGACTCATTGGGGCAAACTTCGGGAGGCCCCGCTTTCACCAAGAGACCTTTCAACATCTTTGATAATCTTAGATTATGGTTGTCTTGCCAATGATGCTGCTCCAGCTAAAACGGAGTCGCAAATTAGCTCCAAATGACCCTCTCATACGTCCAAGTGGCACTGCGGCGGTCATTCCTGCGATTCGTCTGAGGGATGGCCCGTGAGTGGCGGCATGGAGAGTTAGGGGAAGCATGATCCTGTTGCATGTGATGTGAGCTAACTTGGAATTTGCTCAGGATGTTGTTTCCACTAATCTTACGCCGCGCTTTCGACTGTCCACCAGGAGGTGTGATGGCCCGGTGCCCTTCGGTAAACTTTGAAATCCATAATATACACACATATACATTATATATTCATAATATTATAAGATTAGATCATACAGTAATATCATACGTATTAATATATGCCAATATCTTATTCATATCAACCCATGTGCCATCTACCACGGCCTTCCACGAGACCGAGAGCGGCGGCGGGGAGACCTGGAGAGCTTGTAGCGTCGGTTGGTCATGGGAAACATGTTTTCTTTAAGTTGGAAAACCCCAAACTGGGTATATTATGGTATAGTATGGTATAATTTATAATGTTTTTAAGAACTCCCAACTATCCAAACTGGTAAAGCTGGGTTTGGTTATGAATGTTTTCGATTTGGGCATGCCTCATTAAACTTCATTAAATAAATTCAATATATATATATAATGGATTATCATCTTGCCACCGGCTGCAATGGGATTCATTTCATTGTTGACACCTAGGCTGACGCAGTTTGCCCCCGTTTCCAGCAGGACCTGGATGGCGAGTCGTGCCATATCGGCCTTGGATGATGCAAACAGACCATAGATGACCATAGCATAACCCATAGGATCCATGTATGCCATATATGGTAACATTTACCATCAATATACCCCCAATGTTAGTATATACATATATATATACACCATACATGGATCCTATGGGTAATGAGACCTGGCATCAATCACTGCCAAGATACATAATGCCACCTGGCAGCTCACTTCGCCGGGTACAGAACAAGCAGTGTCATTGAGGAACGAGACTCGCATGAATCAAACCTTCAATGATGGGAAAAAGGGAAACCTCTTACCAAGTGATAGCTGATTTCATAAGCTTTCTCAGATCAACACGATCAAACCATAACATCTACGTATATGCAAAGACTCCAAAATCTGGTGTGCCAGCCTCTGACGCCCCTGTTGCAACGCTTCAGGACGGACGTTCAAACACTTTTCAATGCTATGGTATGAACATATTTTTTGGCTACTAAAATTTTTACATAAGTTTATTGATTCTTGCTGTTCAATGTGCATCAAAGCGTCTGTGTAGCTGGGCGTTCGAAAACATGTCTTTGCACTTGCCACTGTAGACCTATGGCTCTTTTGTTTCACCTTCATCTGTCGCAAAGTCGAGCGGAGCCGAGGTGACAGCATCATCCAAGAACCAGTTTGCAAAATATCTACTTCGGCCATGGAATTGCATGGAAGCCAATATACCATCCCCCATGTATAGCCCGCTAGATGCTTTGCGGCCGACTTTATAGAGAATAGCCTGGTATAAACTGGAATGGCCACATGTCTGGAGTCTATAAAGTGGAAAGCCAACATGTTTTGTCTATAAAGTCAAAATCCAACGTTTGTATAAAGTCGCCTGGCCGCGTAAAAACATAAAACTCGATGCAAGTTTTTGAGGGTACTTGTGAACATGTCCCATGACTATAAAGTGAGATGCCGAACATCCAGATAGTAATACTTGTGCAGAACAGTGGCACTATAATGTGGATTTCCGGCTAAACAACGATCGTTGTAGTAGCGATGATTTTCTTAATCGCGACGATGGCAGCATGGACATGATTGTCTATAAAGTTGAGGGGCCACGTTCAAACCTTGGGGGGAATATCATCGATCTCATCGATGGGGAACCCAAAAGACTTCGAATGACTTTGAAACCGAACGAAACCGAACGAAACCGATAGCCAGACAAATATCTATATCGAAGTCGTTAACAGAATCTATGGTAAAACAAAATCTATGTTGGACTGGCCACTTTTATACCCCCTCCCCCAACAGAGAATGCCTCTAACACACTTTCCTTTGAAAGGGGTCCTTGGGGTGAAAGGGGTCCTGGTCGCGCCGCGCGCGCGCCAAAATGGCTCCAATTTTGAAGCGCGGCGCGCGCCCAGGAGCCCATTCACCCTGAGGAATTTCTCAAAGGAAATATTCTTCTCTATAAGGTGGCCAGTCCAGGTAAAACCCCTGAAAAAACAGAATCTATGTTGGACTGGCCACTTTATACCTCTTCCCCCAACAGAGAATGCCTCTATAAAGTGGCCAGTCCAGGTAAAACCCCTGAAAAAACAGAATCTATGTTGGACTGGCCACTTTATACCCCCTCCCCCAACAGAGAATGCCTCTATAAAGTGGCCAGTCCAGGTAAAACCCCTGAAAAAACAGAATCTATGTTGGACTGGCCACTTTATACCCCCTCCCCCAACAGAGAATGCCTCTATAAAGTGGCCAGTCCAAGTAAAACCCCTGAAAAAACAGAATCTATGTTGGACTGGCCACTTTATACCCCCTCCCCCAACAGAGAATGCCTCTATAAAGTGGCCAGTCCAGGTAAAACCCCTGAAAAAACACATTTTTACCTGGAATGGCCACTTTATACCCCAGCCAGTGGGCTCCAGGACTTTGACCCGGAAACGGAAGGACTGACAACAAGGTAAAGGGGGAAAACTACAACGGAGAGGTACAACGGGAAGGCTACCACAAGAAAATGAGACATGTCACGTTTATATACGTTTATTGTTTTCAATGTGTCATATAGATTGGCGATGATTGGTATATTGAATATGTTGTAGATGTATTTTGGAACATATGTATACCTATGATTCACACATCAATATAAATATATATAAATCATAAACACATGCCAAACCAAAAACTTTTAGCTGAGTATTGTATTCCCAATCTGTTGGCAAATGTCCAGCCGATTCACCATGCGTGACCCAACAAGATTCAAACTATGGATTGTTTACTTTCGAAAATATTTTTTTACTGGTTCTTGCAAACAATTTTATAGAGGATGGGCATGGACCGGCCAGTTTATACAGAGGGTGGGGCTGCCAGAAATGACGTGATCAAGCCACTTTATAGAGCTGAACTTTCTTGCAAACCATTTTATAGAGGATGGGCATGTGGCCGTGGTTTTGGTCCATAGATGTCCATAGATTTTTAGGATGATTTTGGGAGATTGTCGTCATAGGTATACGTAGATTCACCCAGTATTTTTTTTCAAAAGTAAACAATCCATAGTTTGAATCTTGTTGGGTCACGCATGGTGAATCGGCTGGACATTTGCCAACAGATTGGGAATACAATACTCAGCTAAAAGTTTTTGGTTTGGCATGTGTTTATGATTTATATATATTTATATTGATGTGTGAATCATAGGTATACATATGTTCCAAAATACATCTACAACATATCCAATATACCAATCATCGCCAATCTATATGACACATTGAAAACAATAAACGTATATAAACGTGACATGTCTCATTTTCTTGTGGTAGCCTTCCCGTTGTACCTCTCCGTTGTAGTTTTCCCCCTTTACCTTGTTGTCAGTCCTTCCGTTTCCGGGTCAAAGTCCTGGAGCCCACTGGCTGGGGTATAAAGTGGCCATTCCAGATAAAAATGTGTTTTTTCAGGGGTTTTACCTGGACTGGCCACTTTATAGAGGCATTCTCTGTTGGGGGAGGGTGTATAAAGTGGCCATTCCAGGTAAAAATGTGTTTTTTCAGTGGTTTTACCTGGACTGGCCACTTTATAGAGGCATTCTCTGTTGGGGGAGGGGGTATAAAGTGGCCATTCCAGGTAAAAATGTGTTTTTTCAGGGGTTTTACCTGGACTGGCCACTTTATAGAGGCATTCTCTGTTTGGGGAGGGGGTATAAAGTGGCCAGTCCAACATAGATTCTGTTTTTTCAGGGGTTTTACTTGGACTGGCCACTTTATAGAGGCATTCTCTGTTGGGGGAGGGAGTATAAAGTGGCCAGTCCAACATAGATTCTGTTTTTTCAGGGGTTTTACCTGGACTGGCCACTTTATAGGGGCATTCTCTGTTGGGGGAGGGGGTATAAAGTGGCCAGTCCAACATAGATTCTGTTTTTTCAGGGGTTTTACCTGGACTGGCCACTTTATAGAGGCATTCTCTGTTGGGGGAGGGGGTATAAAGTGGCCAGTCCAACATAGATTCTGTTTTTTCAGGGGTTTTACCTGGACTGGCCACTTTATAGAGAAGAAGATTTCCCTTGAAAGGGGTCCTCAGGGTGAATGGGGTCCTGGGCAGCTCTATAAAGTGATTTGGGTGATGTATCTCATGACTCTATAAAATGCTCTGCCGCAATTTTCTTTCTATAAAGTGCCCTGGATGCAGCACAAATTCTTCTTCTTAAAGGGCAAGTTTCACTCTATAAAGTGCTTTGCCATGTATACAGCCCCAACAGAAAGATATTGGCCCGAAATCATTGGGGAGACATGTTTCTATAAAGTGGATGGTGTGACATATTATGGCCATTCTTTGAAGGGAACCAACGGTCTATAAAATGCATTGCCGCATATATTGAGTCGTTTCCTTGTGGGGAACCAGCCGGGTATAAACTGGAAAGCCAACGTTGCTATAAAGTCATCTTCCAGGTCCAAGGGCATGTTTCTCGCGCAAAACACGGCTTTATCCCCCATTGTCGGTATATAAAGTGGCGACCGGAAACCCACTTTATAAGCGCAAAGGATGTCCACTTTATAGTGAGCTATACATGGGGGATAATATACCTATTATGTAAAAGAGGAAAAAAAACATCGTTGAATATCGTTGACCTCTTAAAGCTTATAAGGAGCTACAAGGGCTCGAGATGAAGAAATTCTTAGCCAATGAGTTGCATCACAGGCCTGGACATATGTTCCTTTTCCATCTCTTTTTGCCGAGCTTGTTGTAATTTCTTCTAGGCTTAAATTCACTGTGCCAACTGGATGTTGGCTGCAGTTTCATAGCAGCATGTGGCAGCAGTTTCGCCACACTGTGACATGCAGGAAGCATACAACAATTCATTCGAGAAATGCATGATTCAGAAAATACCATCGTCATCCATCGTCAATGTTCGAAGGTTCCAGCCCATGTATCTGTAGAGTCCTTCATGATTTCGGCTTGAAACCAATCAACCTCCTCTCCTATAGTTCCTCCAGTTGTCGTGGTGTCGCTTCTTCTCAATGCGCAGAGCGTCCTAGAATGTTGCCGACGGGCCGCGCTTGGGAATGTTGCAGAAAACATTGTGCTGGACCTGGAGCACCGCATTCAGCACCTGATAGCCACCAGTGGCTTGACCCTCAGAAAGCCGTTGGAATCCAGCTATCCTCTTCTTCAGGTCGCAAGATCCAAAGGGTCAATGCCCGCCGCAGCCGTTCAGAAGGCAACACTTCATGCCAAAGCCTTGAGAAGAAAACGACCTGAGCGGAACTAGCTGAGGTCCTACTAGCAGACGCCCTAAGTTACCCCATTTACCCATTAGCTACCCCAACCGCAAGGCACACCGAGTTACCCCAGGGCAGACAGTAGTTACCCCAGGTGTCAAATCCCCAAGGCACAGCGGCTCAGATGCATCATGTTTGGAAGTCGTTGCAAACTTTGAATCATGTTATTAGGTTGCATTTAGCTATGCCCGGAATCAGAATATGGGAAGGTGCGACCTGTCAACTTGGAGTCAAATCTCAATGGCACACCGCCAAAAGCAATTCCAGGTCAAAAGCTTAGCCAAGCATTGAAACAGCATCACCAGCTTGCATTCTGGTATTTTCAAAAGAAACAAATTAAAGGGTGTCCATTCTCAAAAAAACAAAAAAACCAATGGCGCACTTGCAGGAGAGCGGAAGACTTTCACGAAGTCGTTGCAGACTTTGAATCATGTGCCTAGTTGCATTTAGCTATGCTAGGAATCAGAAAATGGGAAGGTGCGACCTGTCAACTCGGAGTCAAATCCCAATGGCACACCGCCAAAAGCCATTCCAGGTCAAAAGCTTAGCCAAGCATTGAAACAGCATCGCCAGCTTGCGTTCTGGTATCTCCCAAAAAACAAAATAAAGGGTGTCCATTCTCAAAAAACAACTAAAATCTCAATGGCACACTTGCAGGAGAGTGGAAGACTTGCACGAAGTCGTTGAAAACTTTGAATCATGTCCCTAGTTGCATTTAGCTATGCTAGGAATCAGAAAATGGGAAGGTGCGACCTGTCAACTTGGAGTCAAATCCCAATGGCACACCGCCAAAAGCAATTCCAGGTCAAAAGCTTAGCCAAGCACTGAAACAGCATCGCCAGCTTGCGTTCTGGTATTTCCAAAAGAAACAAAATAAAGGGTGTCCATTCTCAAAAAAAAAACCAATGGCACACTTGGAGGAGAGTGGAAGACTTTCACGAAGTCGCTGCAAACTTTGAATCATGTTCCTAGCTTTCATTTAGCTATGCCCGGAATCAGAATATGGGAAGGTGCGACCTGTCAACCTGGAGTCAAATCTCAAGGGCACACCGCCAAAAGCAATTCCAGGTCAAAAGCTTAGCCAAGCATTGAAACAGCATCACCAGCTTGCGTTCTGGTATTTCCAAAAGAAACAAAATAAAGGGTGTCCATTCTCAAAAAAAATAAAATCCCAATGGCACACTTGGAGGAGAGTGGAAGACTTTCACGCAGTCGCTGCAAACTTTGAATCATGTTCCTAGCTTTCATTTAGCTATGCCCGGAATCAGAATATGGGAAGGTACGATCTGTCAACCTGGAGTCAAATCTCAAGGGCACACCGCCAAAAGCAATTCCAGGTCAAAAGCTTAGCCAAGCATTGAAACAGCATCACCAGCTTGCCTTCTGGTATGCCCATAAGAAACAGAATAAAGGGTTTCCATTCTCATGAGGGCCAAAACCCCAATGGCACACTTGCAGGCGAGTGGATGACTTTCACAAACAAAATTTGAAATTAATCACATTGAAATCACACCCTGCCCTGCTGTAACGGAATCCGAGACATATGGAATATGGATGTAATACCAGAATCATGACTCTGGAAAGGTTTTTGGACGAGGTACCGGACGAGGTACCGGAATTACATTTTGCCATCCCAGCCAGAACCCACCCCACGTATCCCCACGTCAGATCAAAAACTGTAAATGGTAAAAACGATGTGGATAGGTCCGAAAAATCCAAGCAATAAGGTCCGGAAGATGAGGTGGAGGAGGATAATGTTGCGGAAGATGAGGTGGAGGATGATGAGGTAGAGGATAACGATGTTAAGAAGGAGGAAGGTAATGATGTTGAGGATGATCATGTTGAGGAGGAGGATGGAAAGGATGATAATTAATATTGCGGAAGAGGAGGTGGAGGAGGAGGATGCTGCAGAAAATGAGGTGGAGGATGACGATGTTGAGGATGATGATGTCAAGGGGGAGGACGAGGATGATGCTGAGAATGATGATGTGGAGGAGGAGGAAGATGATGATACTGAGGAGGAGGAGGAGGAGGAAAAGGAGGAGGAGGACGACCGATCACAAGACCCCCGAGTGTGTACACACTGTGTGGGAAACTCACGTTGCTCCAGGGATTGTTAGGGGGCAAATGGATATAACTTGATACAACTAATGTTTGCCATGTTAAGAATCCCTGCGTGCCTTTGCGTTGTGCTGTAAAGATCATACCAAATAACAAATCATGTAGTAATTCATTCCAGTGGTTGTGTCACTTCTTCCGCATGGCACACCGAGATGAGACAACAAAGTGCTATCTGAGACAAGAAAGGGCTTACCCGATCATTGCGAGATCGCTTCTTGCGGGGGGGTTCCATTGCCATTGAAACACAAATCAAAGCAATCTTGGGCCAAAGTGCACAATCATTCGCACATCTGCTGATCTTTGCAGATTAAATTGGGTTTGTCTAAACCTCATTTTGTAACAATATACCATTCCACCAAAAGCCAAAAGGCACCGCTAAACTCCATAAAAGTAGCCCAGGGATTGTTAGGGAGGCAAATGGATATAACCAATGTTTGCAATGTTAAGAATGCTTGCGTGCCTATGCGTTGTGCTGTAAAGATCATACCAAATGACAACTCCATTCCAATGGTTGTGTCACATCTTTCGCATGGCACACCGGGATGAGACAACAAAGTGCTGCCTGAGACAACTTAGGGCTTTCACCTAGTACCCATTGCTGGTTGGTTGCGATGTTGGGCCAAAGTGACGGTCTATCTATCTAGCTATCTATCCATCCATAGGGACATTATATGTATATGTGTATATATATATATTTCTATAATAAGTGATATGTCGTCTTATATCATTGATCTGATATGTGCTGTGTCTGTAGATAGATACAGCAAATGTCGCATGTGACAACTGGAAAAAAGCCGCTCACCTGGGCTATACTTCCGCAGCTTTGACCATTCCTTGACTCGACCAAGCCTTCATGGCCAAGGTGCCAAAGTCCCAACAGTTGGCTTCACCTCCATGTTGGGATGCTCAGGAGGAGGAGCCGATTCCAACTGCTCCGAGCCCAAATAGATCCGCAGAGCACCACCATCCTTAGGAATTCTGCTGGGTGATGAAAGTGATACAGTACTCAGTACTCCTTCAAAGGACGGCCATCCAATTCGACGGTGACTGGGATTCAAATTTCTAGTATCACACAAACACTAGCTATTCAATTGTTTCTCTGTAGTTTCGCATTTCTGCACCACAACTGGCCTTGCTATGTCGCGCTATGTCGTGCTATGTATTGCTAAGATTCCCCTTGCAGGTCCCAATCTGTCGGGTTTGCATAGAGGATCGCTGTCAGCTCGCGGCTGTTCAAACGCGTGCCATGACTTGGCCTAAGGACACGAGGTGGTTGAGATATGTGGCTATGGGATTGGAAGCCCTCTGGCAAACATGGCAATGAAAAAATGCCATCTGTAATGGGAACTGGGAAAACATGGAAAGACTTCTAGATTTGGAGAAATTTAAAATTTTGCCGTAGCCATATATTGCTGGAAGATATGCAGTTACATTGGGACTTGTGTTGCCGCAGAGCGCACGTTTTCCTCGTCTTGTGAAGAGATATATAGGTTCAATATACATACTCAATGACAATTTCAAACGATATCGTTCGCCATCATTTGCCTCAGGCCATCTTTGACCAGCATCTCCCACCTGAAGCGATTGTCTTGATGACAAATGTAGCCTCCTCCATGGCTATAGGAGGCCAGCTGTGCCTTGGGAGACACGGTCAGAACTGCGTCTTCACTGGCAGGGTCCTTGGGCAGAAGCCTCAGCTTCCAGGCCATGTTAGGCAATGCTCTGGGCACTGAGCAACTGGATCAACTTGTAGAAAACATAGTGGCAGAAGCATCAAAATGATTCAAAGGTAGAAGCTGGTGTTGTTTCAGGCATGGTCAAGCATCAGTTGAATGAGAGTAACATGCAGAAATCTGATGCATTTGGCTTGCCAGGGCACACATGCAAGGGATCCCCAGCTGCGGCGCAGGCACGATGGAGACGCGAAACTGCTGGGTTGAGCACATGGGCCAAAGCCTGCAGGGCTATCTGTCAAAGCATGACACCTGGCTATTAGCCATGGGGTCTGTACCGTCTATAATTTGTCTACAATCATCATCATTCATCTAGTCATAGTAGATACATAGACAAATAGATAGCGAAATAGGTAGACAAACAGATAGATAGTGACAAGATATTAACAAGTGCTTGCTATACTTCAAAAAACGGTTGCCAACCTCCCATTGTGATCTCCTTTGCACACACATCCACACACACACAGGTATGTATAATATATGTATATATATATATGTATATATATATGTATGTATATATATATATATGTATATATATATATGTGCGGCTGTCAAAACTCCTTGTTCATGAAAAGGACATCAACATAACTTGGAAAGATCCCATCGCTAACCACAGTTTCGCAGCAATTTTACCATCATTGCGCAATATTGATTTACAAGGGGTATCGCTAAGGCTAAACGCAGCTGAAGTAGATATGATATTGTATTCGTAGTACTGTTCATACTTGCAGGTACTACTAGCATTAATTGTGCCAAGATTTTAGGAGTACTAGAAGTGCTAGCAGCGCACATACTGGTAAAAGTAGTACTAAGAATAAGGAAGTATTAGAAATATTTGCAAGGCTAGGAACACAATCCTGGCGTTAGTAGCAGGAATTCAAATAATAGTAGTAGTAGTAGTAGCAGTAGTAGTAGTAGTACCAGTAGTATTGGTGATTGTAGTGGTAGAAGTAGTAAGTAGAAGTAGAAGTAGAAGTAGAAGTAGTAGTAGTAGTAGTAGCAGTAGCAGTAGCAGTAGCAGTAGCAGTAGCCAGCAGTAGTGGTGGTGGTAGTATTGGTGATTGTAGTGGTAGAACTAGTAAGTAGAAGTAGTAGTAGTAGTATTAGTAGTAGTAGTATGCAAATCTTGCTACCTAAGGATGCCAGAAGCACTGACATACTGCCGGATTCAGGCCAAACAAAGGATCCGGCAATGTGGACTGGGATCTCTTTGGAGCATTTCTCTGCACAATATATATATATATATATATTTATATGTATACTGTATATAAATAAAGCTATATATATTTAATATATATACATGATTACATATATATCTATATATAATAAAAAAAGTATATATATATATATATAAAATATAAGCTATATATAGTTAATTATATGTTATATGCATTCGACAACAGTCCAAGTCCCTGTGGAACTGCCCGGGATTGAAGCCGCCAGCAGTTCCATGAAGGAGAAGAGAACCACGGTGAGGTCCAACCAGTTCCTGGGCTCTCAATCGGCCATCAAGTGGGAATCTACTAGCTGGGTGGTCGAGCCCTACCCCGCTGAAAAATATGACGGTGGTTTTGGGATGATTGTTCCAGGTATTTCATACTTACTACCTCGGGAAAGGTTCTCCTTGGCCCGCCCCGGCCATTTCAACATACGGGATCCACCTCATTTAAACATACGTTAAATACAATCGCTTTACCAGGGGTGGAGAAATTCAGGCAAAAATGGGGGTACCATTGTTCTAGATTAGCGGATAAATAAAAGGCTGATGGCATGTCTGATTGACGCATGGAGACACATTCACCTTCCCTTCCCTCCATCACCGTCGGCATCCAGCCATCAAGCTGGTTGCATTCGGGAGATTAAAAAAAAAAACTTCGCCCTCTTATCAGAACAGTTTGTTGCAGGGGATGAACAACATCGACTTTCTCTTCATGGGGGACACCCACATTCGCCACAACCTCGTCTTTTTTCTCTCTGCTTGCTGAGCTGAGCTGGTTTTGCGCCTGTCACCCCCCTCCCACCGGACGGCTTTGTGCTCGTCCGGTGGGAGGGGGGCCTGTGCAGCGACTTCTGTACTGCCGTTTTTCCTGCGGCGGGGCGCGTTGGCAGGGCGATATGGTCATTCGACTTTCTTTTGGAAAATTTCCGTCGTCCGGTATCATTACAAGATGTTAATATGCGTGCATTCATGTAAGGACGCATTCATTCTCATTCTCTCGCCGCTCTCTCTCTCTCTATATCTTCATCATCTTTGGATCGGTGCATAGTATAATATCACACATCTTTTCTGGGATTGTATAGCGATGGGGGCTCTTTCTTGATTTCTGAGGTCTACGTGGTGCCATGATGGTGCTGAGGTAGCGGAATTCTGATTCGCGGGCTGGTAGTATCAGATCGGTTGATATACATACATGCATATGCATATATATATACTATGTTTTAAGTCCTTTGAAGAACTTATTGGTTTCTTTCTCTATTTTTTCTCTATATATATATATATCATACATAATCAGATTTCAATTTACGTAAACAGAGGGAGCAATAAAAGACACAACATGTCAAATATATCGATGATCCTACGGGTGCACATACACGAAGATGCACTCATACCTCATACACACACACATACACACACACACACATACAAATACTATGCGGATAGACCCAGAGACCCCATGTCGGTTCCCAAAGCTCTCCTCAGTCTCGGCCTTTTCCTTCTCCTGACGGGGGAAACCGTGCGGGAATGTGCCGTGTGAAGAGGCCAGTGGATGGGAATTGGGGATGTCGCAATCTTTAGCGAAGTGGAATGGCCACTACATCCTTCGATCTATATCATGGTGTACAGTCAATGTTTTCGGGGTGTCCAGGATGTAAAGACCGGGCTTTTAATATATACAACTAGTCTTGCCAAATAGGAATTTCGAATGCGCAATCTTGAAGTTGTACACCATTGCTTATAATTAAGTATAATGGTCTGAAATGTCGTTAGATGGAAGATGGAAAGTTGCCTTTAGCGAATAAGTATATAACTGATGTGGCTCGTGGTCATCCCGGGCCCCAGCTGCACTCCCCGGCCTACGCCTCCAAGTGCGCCACCAATTCTCGCACGAGGCGGGCCATCCTTTTCGGCCACGCACTCGGGGCGTGGTGCCGGCGCACGACTTTCAAGCACCGCCGAGCTGCCTTCCCCAGCCGCTTCTTGACGCGGCGGACACGGAGGATCTCGTGGACGGTCCCGTCCACGATCTCCTTCGATGTGAATCAGATCAGGGCGGGTCCAACTTGAGGGGTCTAGAATTATACAGATAGGCATAGCTAGATCGTAGAGGCATACACACACATAAAAATAAATAAATAAATATATATATATATATGTGTGTGTGTGTTGATATTTACATAAACAGTATATCTACTGTAGGTGCGTAACCTTTTTCTTTTTTTTTCCGATTTTTTCTTTTCTATTGCATCCATTGATCTTTCTGCACTAAGCGATGTCTCAATCCTGAGTGGCCGATCGTTATCATGTCTATTTATGAATATTGGATATTGTTAGTAGTAGTAGTAGTAGCAGCAGTAGCAGCAATAGCAGTAGCAGTAGCAGTAGCAGTAGTAGCAGAAGTAGTAGTAGCAGCAGTAGCAGCAGCAGTAATCAGTACTAGTGGTGGTAGTAATGGTGATTGTAGTGGTAGAAGTAGTAAGTAGTAGAAGAAGTAGAAGTAGAAGAAGTAGAAGAAGTAGAAGAAGTAGAAGAAGTAGAAGAAGTAGAAGAAGTAGAAGAAGTAGTAGTAGTAGTAGCAGCAGTAGCAGCAGCAGTAATCAGTAGTAGTGGTGGTAGTATTGGTGATTGTAGTGGTAGAAGAAGTAGAAGTAGAAGTAGAAGTAGTAGTAGTAGTAGTAGCAGTAGCAGTAGTAGTACTAGTAGTAGTAGTAGTAATAGTAGTAGTAGTAGTAGAAGCAGAAGTACAATAGAAGACTTAGCAGTAGAAGTAGAAGTACAGGTACAAGTAGTTGGGGATCCTGTGCAATTGGGTGAACTTGGGTATCGCTTGGGTATCGCTAAGGCATCGCTATGGTATCGCTAAAACCGACCTTCTTTTTTTGCAGAATCAGGCGGGTGCATTATCATTTGCTTGTGAAACTATGCTTTTCCTTTTCCCGTCCTTTTCCTTTCCCTTTTCTGTTATTTTCCTTTCCTTCCCCTTTTTCTGTCCTTTTCCTTTCGTTTCCTTTTTTCGTTTTTCTTTCCCTTTCCTTTTCCTTTCTTTTCTCTTTTCTTTTCTTTTTCTTTCTCTTTCCTTTGCCTTTCTCTTTCCTTTTCCTTTCTGTTTCCTCTTCCTTTTCCTTTCCTGTTTCTTTTTCTGTTCCTGTCCTTTTCCTTTTCTTTTTCTTTTCATTTCCCTGTCCTGTTCCTTGCCTTTTCAACCCTGAGCCCAAGCCTATCACCAATGCGAGCACTTGACGAAATCAACACTCATGAAATATAATTATTAATTATTGAATTCAACATGGGGTATCGCTATTTGGGAAGGTCCCATCGCTAACCTCAGTTTTTTGCACTTTCTGAAAACCAGTGTCCAGCCAATACATATCTTAGTATCCGCGAGTTTTGACAGTTGCTCATATATTGCACAGTACATGTTAAGTACGTCTTACCCGCCCTTCCCTACATTTCGCCCATGATTTGCCTTCAACGAAGCGATGCCACTGGCCACACAACGTGCTCCATAGCGGACCGCCTTCATCGTCTGCCAGGCAGTTGTGGGTGAGGGATCCACTAGATCATACAGGATCATAGATCCCAACGCAGGGTGCTTTGCTTTGTATTGTTTTGTATTGTTTTGTACTCCATGAATGATCTTCAATGGTAGTGGCTGAAAATGATCCACGATGATACCATATCGTCAACATTTTCCAACTATATATACAATGCAACCAGGCATATTGAAGTATGTTAAAGTTAGTCGCGTTTGACAGCGACCATGTCCTTCGATGTGACTTGATGGAATTTAATGGATACTGTAAGTTTTGACTGAATAGTTCTTAGTCTGACATGTTGTGCATTGTTGTGCCATGTCAACAGCGGCTTTCCATGCTGACTGCTAAACTTGCTGAATTCTCAACTTGGTAGCATCATGTAGCACCAAACAACACCACACATTACAAAACTACAACCCCTTCTCCCAACTGGTACTGTAGCTATTCCACAGCCCTTCTCCTGCAAATCAAGGAGCCGCCAAGTCCTCATCGATCCAAACAATGCGATCCCCGCGCTGTCCTGTCGTTCATGAAAGATGCCATTAGGCCATGCCACTGAAAGATACTGAAAGTGGGTCGCTATGTGTCACCGCCAAAAATGCCTGTGACCCTATGAGTCATCAGGAGCATTGTGAGGGATCAAAACCTGTGGCAGTTGGAACGGGTGCGAAATTAAATTGGCAATTTTATTTTATTTTTTGGGACATTTTTTTTTGTCGTCCAGGCTCCCTTCCTTGGTTTTTGCAAGCTAAAATCTCTCATTCGCACTGTTCATCAATTTTTCGACTGGTTTCAGGATTTTTTCAATGGTTTTATCGAGTTGTCCATCGTTTTCATTGGTTTTTCCGTGGTTTTCTTCAATTTTTCCATGGTTTTCTTCAATTTGTCCATGGTTTTCTTCCATTTTTCCATGTTGTTCCATGATTTGCTTCAATTTTTCCATGGTTTTCTTCGATTGTTCCATGGTTTTCTTCAATTTTTCCATGGTTTTCTTCAATTTGTCCATGGTTTTCTTCAATCTTTCTATAGTTTTCTTCATTTTCTCCATTGTTTTATTCATGTGTTCCATTGTTTTCTTCAACTTTTCTATGGTTTCTTCAATAGTTCCATAGTTTTCTTCAATTTTTCCATTGTTTTCTTCAAATTGTCCATTGTTTTCTTCAATTTTTCCATGGTTTTCTTGAATTGTTCCATTGTTTTCTCCAATCTAATCATGACTATATGTACATGTAGATCAGTGTATTTGCAGGTGTATTTAATATACATGCAGGGTTTGGTTTAGGGTTTATTTAGTTGGTTTAATGGTTTCTGCTAGATTTGTTTAGGGTCTATCTAGGGTTAGTAAGGTTTCTCTAGGGCTGATTTAGGGTCTGGTCAGGGATTGTTGAGGGTTGGATTAGGGGTTATTTAGGCATACAACATGTACATAAAAATAGCTAAAATTATGTGGATGCATATCCATGCGCATGATTATTTATAGTTTATTTTGGGATCACAGCTGTGTATATAAACAACCACGAATATGTCATATATATATATACATATATATATATATATATGTATATATATATAAATATAAGTACATATAAATATATATATATATATATAAGTGTGTAATAGTGTGTATATAAGTGCAAATATAACTATATACATATATATGTCTATGTATACATACCTATATATATAAATAGATAACAACATAAATATAGGTATAGTCAAATCAAACTAGTGTATTGAAAAATGTACAAGTTTGAATTTAAATAATTTAAAAAAACGGGAAGGGGGGGATTGGGGGGGCAAGGGCCCAGCGCCTCCCCCCCAAAGCAGATTGGAAACACCTATTTTCACATGCAAGGTGCTGGGTTGAATGTGATACTCAAGGTGTATAGACTACACGACATGCACCCTGGAAACATGTGGAATTAAGGTTAAGGCACAACGATGCACAATAGTTTCATTGGATGTTATCATCGTGTTGGTTTAAGATCTCTTTGAATAAGGTTGGTGTACTGTATATTCTGGCTTGGTTCAGCGTTGGCTTGGGCTTTGAACATCATCTCGATGATAATGCAAACCTTTTAGATAGATAGGTAGATAGATAGGTAGATAGATAGGTAGATAGATCGGATAGATCGGATAGATCGGATAGATCGGATAGATCGGATAGATCGGATAGATCGGATAGATCGGATAGATCGGATAGATCGGATAGATCGGAAAGATCGGATAGATCGGATAGATCGGATAGATAGATAGATAGATAGATAGATAGATAGATAGATAGATAGATAGGTAGATAGATAGATAGATCGGATAGATCGGATAGATCGGATAGATCGGATAGATCGATAGATAGATAGATAGATAGGTAGATAGATAGATAGATAGATCGGATAGATAGATAGATAGATAGATAGATAGATAGATAGATAGATAGATAGATAGAGAGATAGAGAGATAGAGAGAGATAGATAGATAGATAGATAGATAGATAGAGAGATAGAGAGATAGAGAGAGAGTGAGAGAGATAGATAAAGAGAGAGAGAGAGATAGATAGATAGGTAGATAGATAGATAGATAGATAGACAGACAAATAGATAGATAGATAGATAGATAGATAGATAGATAGATAGAGAGATAGAGAGAGATAGAGAGATAGAGAGAGAGAGATAGATAGAGAGAGAGAGAGATAGATAGATAGATAGGTAGATAGATAGATAGATAGACAGACAAATAGATAGATAGATAGATAGATAGATAGATAGATAGATAGATAGATAGATAGATAGATAGATTGTGAATCGGGAGGTTATCTCCCCGATTATGTGCTGTTGTTTGATCTTGAGGTTGATGTTCTCAACAATGACGACACGGGAATTGCAGTTTCAGCATGGCGGCGTTTTCTCTTGGCACCTGCAGTGATCTTGAGCCAAAGGAGCAGATTGATGCACCCCTTGGCGGTGGACAATTAAGAGTTGAATTATATGGGAGTGTGCAGTGATCCGTAGCCTACACTCCATTCGCACCCCCCACGCATGACCAACTTTGTTGGCCACGCGCAAAGGAGTGTCCCTTAAATTGATCCACTTCGTCTGCAGCTGTTCATTTATTGAATTATGGAGAGCTAAAGTCCGTTCAGAACTTCAAATCTACATGGCGGCTTGCTACGATCTCTACCAAAAGATAAAGGTCCTGTTCACGTGCATGCTGATACGACGTAGTCGGTGTCTAGCATTGAGGTTCATCCGATGTGGCGTAGCCAGCATGGAATCCCACTCAAGCATGTGAATTAAAAAAAATCGAAACACAAATATGACTATGGAACTAGAAGATTACCTTCCCGTTCCTTCGTCGGTTGAGATGTAGACCGCTGTAGAAACTCAGCGTCTCGTGCAATGATGTTCTAAAAAAAATGTGGCTCTAAATTAGCCGGCTCAGAGTCCTCTCAGAAATCATTCGAAATGAAGTAGAGGTAAATCTCGAGCAATGATTGCATCCTCGCTTCGCCAGATTCAATCAGGACCTATGCAGAGGTCATATCGATTTATCATCTATATCCCCATCCATAGTATCCATGTTGGTTCCAGTCTCCACCACGGTGCGAATAAGATCTTCCACCTTTCCCTTGGTCTTTTCCACCTTTCTGTGGCGGTGTCACTGGAGCTTGTTTTGGCGGAGGAGCGGCTTCGATGGTTCTCCATGTTGCTGACGATGATGCTTTCGCTTTTGACACTCTGCCCAGTGCTGGTGCTGCCTTCGGGGCTGCCTTTGATTTGCCAGCTGCTGGATTAGTACGTTCACGATCGGCAGGAGTCGGGGTATCAACAATCGCAAGTAGGTGGGCTTCTGTCATGTGGATGCCCCATCTTGGTCGTTGATCATCCCGCTGCTTAATGTGGTTGTAGTCATTGATTGCATCATACAGTTTCTGGAGTAGAGGTCGCGGCAATTGTCGGCCATTTTGAAGGATCAGATGCAAAACTGAAATTCTTCGAAGTGCAGGTCGAAGAGCACACACAATGTCAACTGGGTTCAGTGTGATTGTGTCTTGAAAGTCGGCGTTCCTGAAGAAATAAACAGCATTCACTCTGTATGCACCTGCAATGATTCTTCTGACCAGGACGTCTTGTCGGTCAAGGGCTTCACGGGCGGCTGTGGTCTTTCTCATCTCATCCCTTGTTGAGTCATATTTCGACAGTTTCTCCATTTCTTCATCGAAGAAGATATTTTGCAAGTCTTCATATGTGTAACCGCATTCAAGGGTATACACAAGAAGTCGTTTGAGTACCACCGCCCCATAGTATGCATTGACGAATCCCTCTTCCCCGATGTCGTCCTTCTGTTGTGGTCGGCCGATTTCCTGGTAGAGCTCTTTCATCTGTTGTGCGGTTGGTTCGATGAGTTCACCATTTTCGTCCTCACCTAGGTATGGAACTCTTGAATCCAAGTCCATCCTGAATTTCTGGTTCTGTTGAAAGTGTTTCCATGCCGTCTCAATGTCTCCACGGAAGTTCCGTTGGAATAGTCTGTAGATCCTGACGATATGCAACCCAATCTGTAACAGGAGGATTTTGATGAGCTCCGGCTGAGCATATCCAATTGTACAAGGCTCGATTGGTAGGACTTTTGATCCAAACTCAACCCTTTTCAGCCACTTGGGGTACTCAATCACTGCATCATGAGCTTCTCCAGCCTCGTACTCCTCGATGTTGATTTCATCGACCTCTATTTCTTCATCGTCGTTCTCATCGGTTTGTTTTCCTTCCTCATTGATGAATTTATCGACCTCATCTTGCTCTCTGAAGTCTCTTCTCTCATCATTGATGTCGCCCTTCTTCGAGGCTTGATCATCATTTTCTTCTTCTTGTTGAGGTTCTTGTTCTGGACTCTTCATGGTGACGTCATCATCATCTTGCATCAGCTCGTCGTCATCACCTTCACCTGTCAAATCGATCTTCACTTCTTCCCATGCTTTCTTGACATGGTCTTTGAGATCTTCTTCTCGAGGACGTGATTCGGCACTTGGTACAGTAGCCACGGTGATCTTGATTCGCTTCCTCCATCCATGACTTACCAAAAATCCTTTGCACATCACACAAATCGATAATGGTGCAGGGGTCTCCATCAGACATGCGGGGCATAGTCGATGGTCCTCCTTGCTAGGATGATGAGTGACTGCCAACAATGATATTGCATCATTCCAATCCGGATGTCCAGGGAACAATCTGTGAGCATGACTGAAGTGACCGGTCTTGATATCGACAAGCTTTCGAAGTTCGTTCAGATCGGGAGATGATTCATCAGGCACAATGTTCCCAATGAGTTTGTCAAATCGTTCAATGGTGGCTACCCTCCTTGCTCCTTGCACAGAAAGTACAAGTTGATCTTTTCCCTTTGTGATCATAAGACGGTAGTAGTCCTTCTCCTTCCAATCATAGTACCAAACTGCATCGAATGATTCGAATGGAATTGTTTCTTGGACCAAAATGTGTCCGTCTGCTGACAATCGAGGGGAGAACTTGGCGATGGAATCGTACGTGATGTAGATGTAGACAAGATCAGTTTGTTCAATCTTCCTGAATCTCAGCACCGTCTGACTTCGCACGTCCCACGGTGCGAATGGCACGAAGAACGTATTGATGCGGTCGCCTCCTCCTCCGGGACGTAGTCCTTCTCTGAAGATTTGAGCGATGTTGTCAAAAGTGGTGCAGTGAAATCCTCCTCCAAGAGTGTATCCGACTCCAGGGTTCATCTGATAGGAAGTCTTCTTGTCTTCGATGTGCACACCGCCTTGAACTCTTGAATGTGCCATAGGGGCACGGATTGCCACCGGCCATAGCCAAATCTCTCGTTCTGCTGTGCCGATCTCCAACCTCAGTGTGTGTCGTTCAAGTCTCGAGGTCAATTCATCATTGAAGTTGTTCATGACGTATTCCAGCTCACCTTTTGTGACCTTGAGTCCTAGCACTTGGGCTCGGATCCTTTTCGTTTGCTTGTACTCAGTGAAGATCACTCTCTGGAAATTGTTCCACCTCTCAACAAGTATTGGGTAGTTGACGCGGGTCGTTCCAGCCAATGTATGTTGATCTCTCCAAATGTTGTCGTACTTCAAGATCGACTCGACATTGACCCAACCTGCTTCATCGCATGGTAGTCCACGGTGATTTCGATTGTCCTTGACGCAACCCACGGAGTGGCGTAGCGCTGCATTGAATCTTTTCGACAATTCGACTATCCATTGCGGATTTTCCCACTTGTTGCCCATCCACTCATTCTCGCCATATCGATGCACATTACTCCATCCATATCCAAGATATTCTTCTCCATTGATGCGAGCAAGTTGCAGTGTGCCGATATTGTGGCCATGTGTAAATGGTTGGATGTACCTGAAATTCCAGTTGTCTCCATACTGTTTTCTTTCTTCAGTAAGCCATTTCACATATGCATCATGGTCTTTGGGGTTCCAAGCGTTCAGCTCCTCAATGGTCGGCAAAACAGGCGGGGATTCCTCAGCCGCACGTTCAATCAGCACATCAAGCTCGTGACGATTCTTCACACCTCGGCTAATTGGGTTGACTTCGACGCCATTCACTAAGTACTGTCCTCCTTCTTCACGATCACCAATGTCGTACATAAAGGCTGACTGACTGTAGAAGCATTTGGTCACTTCTTCTTTCTCAGTGAATCTGGTTCTTCCCCAACGTTTTCCTCTTGGCATGACGTTCTTCGGGAGCTTGTCTTTTCTGCCTCTTGTCGCAGCTTTGGATCTTTCCGAAGACGATGGGGATTTGGACTTCTGGTCCATGATCAATCTCATGCGCCATAGGGTGTTCTTCATGTTCTCGTCATCTGGTGTGGTACATTCATCAATGTCATGCATTCCACCACAAATGAAACAATATTGAACACTTGATGCGTCAGCAATCAGCTTCTCAAGTTGTTCACGGATGTTCCTCACCTCAGTTCGGCGCTTCTTCGCTTCCGAAGGTTGGCCCCCCATGTCCTCTTCTTCCTCCTCAATTTCGATGTCACCAGCTCCGGCATCAGTTTCTCCTGAAGTCTGTTCTGCTCGAGGGCCCCGCGCCGTAGGCGTCGTGGTCTCCTCTTCAGGCTCACCAACTTCATCCTCCTCCTCATCGCTTGATGAGACTTCAATCATTTCAGGATGGTCATCGTAGTTGGCTTCCGGGAGCATCGGCATTCTGGTGATCTTCTTCTGCAGGAGTAGGTCAAAGATTCCCGCTTCTTTCAAGACTGTTGTCACCATATTGTTCTCGACCGGTGGGATGTATGCTTTCCTGGATCGGTTTCGCTTCGTGTTGATGGTGTCGGTAGGTCGACATGAACTGCTGAAGAGCCAGAATGATTCTTCCAATCCTGCGAGGCAACTGTCAAGGTTTGCCCCCCATCCACCAAACATAGTAGGGAATTGAATACCCAGGTCAAGCATCCCAAGCCAGAATTCGAAAATGTCGCCGACATACTCAGCTGTCGCGGTTGGATTGAGCATGGATTCGATCTCCTCCTTGGTCAATACGGTCTTCATGTAGTCATGATAAGCGACGTTTCCACCATCCCAAAGCAGTCTGTAAAACCATCGAATTCGGTGTGATCCACCTCCTCAGTCCTCTGTACGAGTTTCACGTTGCACAGTGAATTGGGGCAACAGGTCTCGTCTGCATTTTCCCTTCACCATGTATGCGGGCATGCGGATGGCACCTCGATGTGATACCTGTTTGAGAACATCGCTTGTCGTCCTGTATCCTGAGAGCATTGCAAGTGTTGCAGTAACCAAAAATCCACGGAGGTCCTTTTCGGCTTCCATTTCTCTCCAGTCAACGCACTCGTTGTAGATGTTGAGCAATCTTGCAGCTACTCTTGCATCCTGTGAAAATTCATCCATCCCAATATCTTCAGTTCCGTAGATTGCCGCTCTTGTCCAATTGCTTGCGCAGTTCAGGCATCTTGTGCGATTCTCAGTGCAGGTATTCAATCTCGAATCATTTTGATGAAATCCTTTGCACACATCGCACATCAATTCGGAATCTTCGGTCACCTCAACCCAATGCTCATCCACATCTGTCAGGGGCTCCGGGGTGAATACTCCTCGTCGGATGTCTGACCATGCTTTTCTCTGGACCGAATCTTTCATGTGCTTCATCCCTCCGATGATGTTTGCCGATCCAGCTTGAGCATCTGTGATTTCTCCAGCACGAATGCTGGGAACAATTCGTGGATGTTCTGTGCATCGTTTGATGGTTTCAATGTCAAATCCGGTGTTCTTCACATGGACGCACTCTTCATTCAGGTCATGGACTGTATCATGATCCATAGCACAATGTAAGAAGACCTTCTGTCGCATCAGTGACTTTTCCAGCATAGCCCAAATGACTTCCTTTCCTTCACCTTCTTTCCAATAGAAAGGCTCACGTCCACAAGCAGATATCTGTTTCCAGAATCTTTCATTGGTGGAGTGAATGATGCCCTTTTCCCTCAAGATTCTTGCAAGCTCCTCGGCCATGGATACAATCGAAGATTGGGACCCAAGAAACCGGGCATCTTTCAGAATGTTGACGAAAATTGGAAGAGGTGCTGCTTGGCTGATATCTGTGATGATTTCCGCCAATTTGATGATGAAGTCTGCATTTGGCATCAGTATGCGATTTTGTCCTCTGAATAATGCTGCGAAAGAGATCCAAATGTGAACAGTGGCACTTGAGAACGTGTTGGCGTTGGTTCGTAGGAAAGTCAACGCATTCGTTGCCAGTTTCAAGAAATCCTCGGGTTTCTCCAGAGACTCATAGGGAAGTTGGTACACCTTGATGGATGAAAGACCCATGTTGTTGAGCCCAGCCTCGATGTCATTGATGATTCTCGAGCTAGACCTCGTTTGATAGGTCAAATCCGTCAAGATGAGAGCTTTGTTGTTTCTCACTTGTCCTCCCAATTCATCCCATTTGTCTAACCAAGGCTTCCCAATGATGAACTGTCCAATCTTGTTTCCCAACTTCTTGAGCTTGACTCGAATCTCGCCCTCCACCGTATCTTCAATGCCCAATGTCAACATAGCTAGGACCTCCGTCACTGGATATCCTTTGCATCTGACAAACTCTGTGGACGTGATGATGTAGTGGTAGAGCTTCAGCCATTCGTAGTCATTCTCATTGATCATGTGGGGATCAAGTTGACCTTCTGTCAGCATGTTGAAAGACAGAGCAGCATGAAATGTCAATCTTCTCAAATACTGTCTCCAGATCAAATTGGTTCCATACTTGTGAGTAGTGTGTGGACCCTCTACAATGGAAAGCACAAAGTCTTTGCCGGATCTTAAGAATGCAATTCTCTGTTCTTCACGTGCATAATCTTCGGCAGTATGGAGACGCACTTCCACGGTTGAAGGTTTCCTCCTCTTCATCCAGTCTTCAGTTGGAATCCAATTCTCATCTCTTTCTGGTTCGGTACGACCTTGAGATGTCGCTCCAGGTCCAGATCGGAAAGCTGCATGGGTCGACGAAGATGAACCTCCGCCAGTCGATGATCTCGGCATCTTCTTCGGTTGAATGTTCGAACTTTGTGATTGTTGCGATGCCTTTGGTTGTGATCCCTCCGTAGGAGCGGATGTACTCTGGGCACTCGGTCCAGTTGATGTGTCATCATTCATCCATGAAGGTTCCTCATTGTTCCAGAAGTCGACTTCATCGGGTCTTCGTCCATCTTTGAAGTTCAGGGGAACATCCCAGTTATCGAAATTGTGCATGCCTCCAGCCGTTCCAGCTTGAGTTTCGGTCATCACGGTGGTGAAATCTTTGAGAGAGCTGTGGCAGGCATGACGTCTTTCTTTTTCAGTGTACCTGGCTCCTTCATCGGCAATTGAGACATTGTAACCATGCCCGATCAGGATTCCTTGAGGGATGTCAAAGACTTTGAGGATCGAGAACTGGATCTCGGATAATTCTGCTACCTTCGACAAATTCCCATCTCCTCGAGAGCTGGTCTTGTGTCTTTCAAGTGTCGTGCCGAGGGCTAACAGGCACAAGAAATGATTCTGGGCTGCACTCCTTCCTTTTGGTTGGTTGGTTTCAAATGCAATCACATCCTTCATCACATCCTGCAAGATGATCTGATTCGATGGGTTCTGCTCGTTGTGATACCTCAATGCATGTCCTAGGTGCCTCATCTGGATCTCAACCATGTTCTTCATTGCCGTCAAATAACTATCATTGTCAGATGGAGACTTCGGATTCACCTTGGTCAATTCGTCCATGACTTTGAAGTATTCGGCGGTCCTTGTCATGGCTAGCCATGATGTTGCACTTGGATCTGTGTTGAATGATGGTGTTCCTCGATAAATTTGCTTCATGCTTCGGATCTTCGCCTCTGTCTCTGCAGCGGTGGCTTGATCATCAAAAGGTTCGGGGAAGTGTCCTTTGGACAATACGATCCAGAGCTCATCAAGTCCGTCGTAGATCTCTTTGTCCATGAAGCGTCCCATAGTTGCATCTTCATATGGGCATCTGCTGGCAAAGACCTTCACGAATCTCGACCCTTTTGACAAAAACTCCCATCCGGAACACTTCTTCTCGATGTCCTGCGCTCCCTGCAGCAACTTGTAGGCTACTTCAAGGGCTTGGGCAGTTGCTTCACTGGTGTGCCTGGAGTTCGCGAAGTAGGCTGAGTAGACAACTGCAGGCGGCATGCCAAACCTAATCCATTGGTTGGCTGTGTCCTCATCTGAGATCAGGCGAAAGTTCGAGCCTCGGGTGTCTCGGAATGGTAATGGAGTCTTGGCTGCAATGGTTCCTTCAGACAATCCCTTCAGCACTCGTATTGCAACGGTGATTCGGCTTCCGGAGAATTGCCCTACTGAGTTCAGATCATGGGTTTCGGCCATCCCGCTTTGTACAGAAGAAAGTTGTACGGACCGTAGGTCTCGTAACAACAGTTCGAGCAGCGGAAATAGTTGTACGAACCGTAGGTCTCGTAACAACCAATCGGAGTCGAATTCAGAAAGCGGTCGACACGAAAATGAAAAGTGCCACGAAGAAAGAACCGAAGTTGATGTCAATCTCGAAAAGCACCAGTGCAGTAGCGATCGCTCGAACGAATGGTCAATGGCGTCGAGCTCTCGAGTAGCACAAACGGATGTTGCCACCGACTTGATTGGGTGACTGCGGACATTCTCGGAATCACGAGACATTTCAGCTTTCAGTTGTTCATCACATGCAAGCGGCTTCCAACGTTTCATCACTCTGACGTTCACAAATGGACTATTCCTGGTTACATGATCATTGATTCCATTCATGATGATTTTGGCTATCCACTTGGTGTAAACTTGAGTAACGCGAGTTTCCCTACCGGCACACTCAGCATGGTCATGACGGCGATCACATCTTCTATGAAGCTTCGGAAAAGACACCCCCCATGTAACAATCTTCCATGGTTTCTTGATTGGTTTGGGAGTCTCTTGGAATTGTGATTTCAAGCCATACATGCATCCATCAAATCTGTGCTCATGAGATACGGTTCCCTCCACAAGGTCAGTCATTCTACGGTCCTTCCAGTAGTCACAACCCCTAGGCAACTCAAGCATGGCTGGTGATCCCATGTTGATAAGTTCACTTAGCACTGATGTAAACACTTCCCACATCGCCCAGAAGATCTGCTTCTTTGCTTCGATGAGTTGTGTCGTTGCTTCGCTTACCCATCGGTTGATTCGGTTCCATGGTGAACCTCCTGTACATGGACCTGCAAAGAACACTGAATCAAGTTTGGTCCGAAGGCATCGCCTTGCTTTACTGATTCCGTACGGAGAGAGCATGTCGTCATCTTCAGTGATTGGCACGACATGAAACTTCATTTCGTCCTTCATTTTGTTCTGCAAGAACGTAAACCAATTTCTCTCTTCCGAACATAACAAGACGAAGCATGGGACTGCTTGAGGAACTTCGATCAAATTGATTGCAAGGGAAAACTTCGCATACTTTGATGTCATCAAGTCACAAGGTGATTTGGAAAATTGAAATTCCAAAGTTCTGTTTTTCTTTTCTCTCCAAAGGATTACCGACACCTTGGGATGGTCAACCTCATGTTTGCCTACTTCAATGTGATATTGATAGGGGACAAAAACATCAGTGATGGGAATAGTATTCACGTCATTGCAATTGGTGCAGAGTGTGATCACTCCCTGACTCACTTTACAGTTCTTACCTCCATTGATCACTTCAGCATTGGCGAGCACCTTGAATGTCGATCTTCCTGTCCAAAACTCATTCAACTTGTTTGTTGATTCATGATTGTCGCCCTTGAATCTCCATATGTCTTTGATCACCCGAGTGTTGGTTTTGAACTTTTGTTCAGTTTCCCTTTCATCACATATGATCCTAGGGTCACAGGGACAGTCTTCGCAATCCTGTGGCACAAAGTTTTGCCTTCTAGGCGTTTTGTGAATTCGGATCAATGTCTCTTTCCCATCCCATTGCCAATGGTCTTCATTTTTCTTACCTAACACTTGGGATTTTCGGGTGGATTTTACAAACGGAATATTATCAGTGATGTTATGACATAGGCCAGGTGTTGAAGTGGACTGTGGGTGCCCCTTTTCACTGTGCGAATGCCATCCTTCACCCTCACTCCACCCATGAACAAGGCGCATAAGCGTATTGATCACACGTGTGGCTGGCTGAAGGCACTGGTGAATGGATTTCGGGTGTTGAGACGGTGATGTCTGTGCATCTAAAAACAAGGCATCAACCGAGAACATCAGCATTGGTGAATCGGTCGGATGCTGTACACGGTCATGTGGTGTTGACGCACACGAGTCACGTAGTGAGCTCGAGTGGGCAGGCGGGGCATGCACGTGCTTTGACGACATCACCCGGTGGGTTGAGGTCGTTGAAACGGATTGTGAAACAGTGTCCGGGATCAACGGCTGCTTGTTGGGCGAATGATACTGAAAACACGCTCGTTCAACCCACTTATCAAATCTGATAGCCTGCTCTGGTGGAGATGCACGGTGTTCGACCTTTGTCCACGCACCATTGAGAAGAACCCATGTGGATCTCAATACATCTGGCGGCACGATCAAGCCGGGTGGCTTAGGACGATAAAACACCGGTTGCTTGACGACAAAAATGGGATCCATACCTGGCAAGTATTGTAGCTTCTCTTTACTAGTCAAACCCTTCCTATACACTTCTTTTGGCAAAATAGGGGTTTCCGTGTATGGGAAGTTTGGGATGTCCTCAGTTTTGGATTGGAAAACTTGGCGAGTAGTCATATCGACATCGGTGCTTGGCTGCAACATGTCCAATACTTCTTTGCTCTGCAAGTCCTGAGGTTCCAACAAGTTGATTAGCATACAAGCTTTCTTCCATGCCATGGGATTCTTGAACCCTTTAGTATGGATATCTGCTGCCATTTTGGCTGTAATTTCATAGATCAATACAAAATGATCCTTTTGGAAATGTTCATGCATGGAGGCAATGGAAATACCATGTGTGCGCTCCAAATGACGCATGGTTGGATTCCGTCCTGATCTGACAACACCAATCATACCTTGATTATCGTCATGAAACAGGAGTTGAGGAAAAACTTTGGCTAAGACTTTCCACAGACTTAATGCGGGAATTCCGAGAGTCCTAAGTGCAGTATCTGCAGCCACAATTTCAGCTTCGGGGGTAGAATGACTAACACACCCTTGTCGCTTACTTCCACCAGCAAGTGGGAATCTTGTGAACTTACCTTGGACTTGTAAGTGCGATCCTGAAGTTGATCTCAAGGATTGGGCACATCCAGCGAAATCCGCATCTGCAAATAGTCCTAATGATAAATCTTCAATTTTGTCTCCGACCCATCCTATCATTTTGAGGGACAATGTGGAATTAACATAACACATTAGGTGATGAAGACGGGCGTCATCATCCTTTGTCCATTTGGTCACATTACGTGCCAATGCATTGATGGATCTCAAAAGGTCAAACCGCGCAATGCGGGCTGCATACAGCAGCTTCATAAGCACACTAGCTGCATGCGGAGCTAGATTCCCTCGGCTCAGTGTCTCACTGTCTTGGCCAGGACGTGAGTTGCCAGTCTCGGAGAGAGCAGGCATATCTGGATCGAAGGAATGTGCACACCAAGGACACTCAACTTTGCGTTTTCCATCGGAAGGAGCTCGATACGGGCTGCTTTTCGTTTCCTCTGGAAGGCTTGGAGTTGATACCTTTTTCAATTTTGTGTCCTTACCAATGATGTCAAGATACTTTTCCACCGATAACTTTAACAATCCTTCCATGTTATAAGTTATGGTCTTGACTTTCTTACCATTATGCAATTGGGTCTCACCTTGGGATAAAACGCACCCTAAGTAAAGTCCCAAATCGGTTTCGGGTTCAATGCGCAGAACAGTGCGCAACATTTCCCAACCTTTGGCCAGATTTTCGGAGGGCCCAGCAAGCTTAAGGTCATCCACATAGATTACCAACAGCAATTTGAGCTCATCATGAAAATACATAGAAGGCCATTCCTCTCCAATGGGCTTAAAACCAATTTCTTGAACTTTCTTGTCACAATGTTGTTCCCACATCGTGCCTGAATCAGGGTGTCCATACAGGGCTTTGTCGAGTCTTACGACAGGGCGACGGAACTTCCAGTACTGTATCTCCGGAGGCCATGCATCAGTGGGTAACTCCACCCAACACAAAGGTCCCTTCAACTTAGCCTGGATGTAAGCCTGAATCGCATCTGCCAACTTGACGGAGTGCCCAGGAAGACATCCGTAAAAATCTGCCCATCGTGAGGCTTCGAAGGAAGCAGGGGAATTTCCCAAGTCCTGGAAAAATGCTGCCTCCCAATGCTGATTCTTCACCTGATTCCCTAGCAGAACGCCTCTTCCCTTGAATTTTCGACCAGGATTGTCTTCGGACAACTGGTAATTCTTTTCCACGCATATGCCATGGACCCTGGCCATATGTACTTCCTTTTTGTTCTTCTTGGCCTCTGCAACAACATCGTCATATTCACGAACCATTGTAAAGTCGAATACCTCTTGATCACGAAGGCCTTTCCACTCCTTGAGCATTGCCTCTTTGGCCTTTGGGTTAGACTCAATCTCAGCTCTGCCCACAGGTCGTGAAACCATTGCGTTGAAAAGTTTGCTTCCAAGGCCTCCTGATGGTATCTTGGTTCGGTGACTTTGATTTGATGCAGAAGTACACGGCATAGTTGGGAAAGGGATGTATTCATCATCATCAGTGGCTATGTTCTTCACGTTCTTGACGTTAACACATTTGCCATTTTTGATCATTGTCGACTCTCCTGGCGTAGCCATGGAGAACCTCGAAATCTCACCTGACAATGTGCTCCAAACTTCACCACTCCACGATGCTTTTGGGCCACGTCCTCTCTCGACCTCCGACCATTCATCCCATTCAGTGAGGTATTCCTCGTCGTCCGGGACGTCAGTAGAGGCATCGGAACATGGACTAGCATCAGCATTCCTCTTCACTTTTCGACAATCAATGTATCGTCTTCCATGTACATCGTCATCATCGACTATGTCGTACAGATCAAGATACGTACTTGTACATGTGATAGGTAAGGTAACTTTGCTAATCACAACTTCACCAACACCTGCATCGGATTTCTTTGACTTTGAATGAGAGTCATCCTTCTTACTTTCATCACCACCTTCATCGTCCTTGGACTTTGGCTCGTCCCTGTCTTTCTTTGAATCTTTCTTCTCCTTCTTCGTTGCCTTCTTCTTCTTTTCCTCGACCAATCTTTTGGCTTTGTCATCGGCCTCTTTCTTCTCCAGCTTCTTCTTCTCGGCTTTGAGGATGGTGTTCCGATCAGACTGAGAGAGTTTGCGCCATTCTTCAGGAGAATAGGTCCCTTTGGGACGCAATGACGTTTTGAACATTCGTCTACCGTCATCTCCAATCTTGTATGGGTAACCCTTGACGTTCAACTTGACCTTCTCACCATCGTCATTGAGGTATATCTTCCCATCTCCAGCTTTGCCCGACTTCCAATGGTCTGGCTGTGCGTTGATAAGCTCCTGGAGAGTCATCTCTTCTGGATCTTTGTCTTTGTCGAAGATACCCTCGGAGTCATCAAGAGGCTTCTTTGAAACTTTTCCACCACTCGGTCCAGGTCCACCGTCATCTCCGTCATCAAGCTCGTCATCGTCTTCGTCATGGTCACGTTCTTCATCATCTCCATGAGGCACTTTGGAAGGATCGCCATCGAGGATTTCTCTTTCTTTCATTCCTTCCAATGTGGTGTTCACCCTCTCATATTCTTGCTTGCATGGAAATGTCAATGGAGTGACCATCTCGACCTTCTCGGTCAAATGAGGTTTGAGAAGACGGTGTTCAGGTTTGCTAGCATCGTCACCAAGATTCTGATGTACGAATTCACTCAGAGGCCATACTTTGTATTGTCTTGACCAATGCATCCCTGGACCAATGTGATACCCTGCAAACACTCCTGGAATAGAGTCAGGTCCGAACTTATGAAGTTGTCCTGCTTCTCTGGTCTTCGGAGGCTTGTAGTTCACACGAGCACCATAGGGAATGAGTTTGCCAGCAAATTCAGATCCGTGGAGTTTGCACCAAGCGCTCAATTCATCATCGTTGGGTTCTACGTTGAGTAGATGACATACGCAAAGGATTGCCGTTCTCCAGAAACAAGGTGGTAATCCAGCTTCCAACAGACATGTAGAAGTAGCTGTGAGGATAAATTGGTTAGTCCTCTCGGCAATTGAATTGGTTTGAGGTCTCCCAGGCAACGAATGATCAATTGGGATCTTCATCTCATTCATAGCTTCAATGAATTGAGGAGCATGATCAGAGTAGGCCTGTCTGACCTTCTTTGCGCCGATGAACTGTTTCACTGCTCTGACTACATCGTCCTTGGTCATTCGATCAGATGGATAAGCACCAATGATCCCTGTAAAACAGTCTCTGACAACCAACACTTCCTTCTCGAGGATCAATACGTCATCATGGACTTTGGATGTGTCCACTGCATCAAAGGCAATGAGGTCGCCAAACTTCTTGAGTTCCCTTTTGTATGCACCACGACGAGTCTTGAAGTGCTTCATCTTTGCTCGAATGCATGAGTCGCAATATGGATTTTTGTACCTGTGGGTCAGCTTGTGATTCAAGCTATTGGCTTCTCTCTTGAGTGTTCCTCTTTTGGCTACCCTGGACTCACCCTCGACGACATCGATCTCAATGTCATCTTCATCACCTTCAGCGGCGTCTTCAGGAGCACCATGACCATCATCTTCAAAGTCAGTCTCGTCACCAGGAGGTCCGTCAAACGGAGTTCCAGGTTCATATTCGCCGTCTTCAGGTGGTTCTTCCTCTTCTCCAGGGGTTGCCGAATGTTTCTGCCGGTTCATTGCTCTCCTCTTCTTCTTCTTCTTGAGCTTCTTGACGTATCGGGAACGTTGTGGTTCTCAGTCGATGTCTCAAGACCACTTTCTCCATCGAGGTGTACTCTTCGTGATGGTTGACCAACATCATCAATATCGTTGAGATCGTTGAATCCAACTTGAGAATGTGTCAATAGGTCATGGATCTTCGATGCATGATGGCATTCATGAGGAGTGCATTCGTATGTTCCAAGATCAACATAGGGGATATTGTCGTGGATTGTCAGATCTATGCGTTCTCCATCCTTCGTAATCATGAATGGCATTTGACCAGATGGCCATACAAAGGAATATCCTTCTTCCATGCATCGTTTCCCAAGAGACATCACAGACGGAGTGTCGTCCAGTACATAAGCATGAGATGTCACATCAAAGGTTCCCAGGTCAATCTCCGCTTCTGTTTGGGTAGCAGTTGAACCGTTGGCGGTGTGGAACATGATGGGGTCACAAGTTCGTTGCTTCAAATTCATCCTCTCGGCTTTCCTTGCGGAAATCAGATCGTGTCCGCTGCCAGAATCCAGGATGAATCTTCGATCTTTGGCTTGTACTGGTAATGAAATGCACATCAAGTTCTTGGATTTCATGAGGGATTTTCCAGCTTCGTGTTCCACAAGCTCTTCAATGAAAGTCAAGTCATCACGATCATCGTCCAGCTTGATCAACATGTCGAACTTGGGGCCAATGATGATTCTAACTTCATCAACAAAACGATGGAGTCCGCATCTGTCCATGATGATTGCTTTGGCCCGTGCTCGGACTGAGCCAAGTGTGTTGTCGTACTTGGACTGATCGTCGGTCAAATCATCGACTTTCCAGAAGACATACTGCTTGTTGGGGTCACGATACATACGCTTGGGTAGTCCCTCTTGGTAGTTCTCAATTGCAATCTCGTGCACTTCAGGTTCCAGATCAAATGAGATTCTGCGAACATCAGAAGACTTCTTTGCGCTGGCTATCCTCGGTGAGGTATAATCCAAAGAATCTTCATTGTCGCTATCAAAGAAGGAGTCAATGGTAATGGGAGTTGCTTTCTTCTTTGGTGTTTTCTGGCTGGTCCTCTCCGATGATGCTGAAGGCGATTGGTCCGCATGTAGGAATTTACTCCCAAACGTGCAGGTACCCTTCTGCCAATTCCAACATACCTTCTTTTTGGGTCCAGCTGAAGATGAACTTCCTTTACTCTTTCTTGATGAATCTCGACTTCCACTTCTGCCTTTCTTACCTTTCATCTTGGCATCATAGACCTTCTGAGAATGACTGTAAAGACATTTGTCACCTTTGTTGCATCCTCCTTTATTGAAGAAGTAGTTGCAGAAAATCTTCTTCTTATCAACGGGTGAAGACGATCTTCCCTTCCCACCTTTGCCTTTCTTGTTGTTCTTGTCGGCATGAGATTTCGGAGAAGGTGTTGGAAGTACTGATGCAGCTTCACTCTTCGCCTTTCGCTTTAGGTCGTTTGGGAGGATCACCTGTAGACGATGCAGCTGCTTCATTCTCCTTCTTGGTCTTAATGGGAGCAGCAGGTTTGTCAGCATCTTCCAGGGCAGGTGTCGTCTTGTTAGAGGACAATGACAGTTTCACTGCACGTTCTCTATCTTTCAACAGTCGTTCTTGTTTTCCTCTTGCTATGTATCCTTTGATCATACCAGTTAGGTAAACATAGGTCTTCTCAGGATGCCCTTCATCAAAGGTTTTGTATCGGTTGATATCAAAGGCCATAAGCTTTGAGTGTTCAATCTTCCGGAACAATGTGTCACGCAGGGAATTGTTGGAAGGCAGATCATCATGTTTCATATTGTATACGATGTCAAGCCACTTGTTGTAGAAGGCCTCAAGCTGGTCATCTCCATAGTAGTTGAACATATACAAATGATGGGCGTTGTAGAGAACTTCAGTGTGGTCAGGTGACTTGAAGCTAATCAGTATCATTGCGAATAGTTCTCGTCCCTTGATGAAGTCCCCACTTCTCCCATACAATTGGTTCTTCATGGACATGTCATACTTCACTTGCATGGACTTGTCCCCAGCATTGTCAATGACTTTCCTCAAGGCATTGGAGAGCTTGGCATCAATGGATTGGAATCTCACATCAGGTGCTTTGGCCAGAGCCTCCAAGTCAGGTTGATCTGCAAGACACGGAGCTAGCCACGCTTTCCAATCTTCATAGTTTCGATCTCCACTTGCAACACAAACTTCATGAACAACACTTCCCTTCCAGGATGAAAGTTCAGTGGTCTTAGGCCAGGGTTGGAGGCTGATCTTTTCGGCTTCTCTTAGAGATACGGATGACTTGGATCTATCCCTCTCAAGGTTCTCCAACTCCTTGACATTGGTGTTGTACTCATTCCTGAGCTTCTCGAAGGCTTCAGCTTCTGCTCGGTATTCCTGCTCTTCATCGTTGGCGCGATCTTCAGCTTGAGAGAAATTGTTCTTGTAATAATCTTTCCGATCTTCCATCTTCTTCAACTCATCTTGTAGATTTCGAACTTCAGTGTTCCTCTCTTGCTTCATCTCGTCCAACTCTGCTTTCAATTTGGCACACTTCTCTTCACATTCATTCCGAGGCATAGCACTACTGGGGTACCCATGTAATGTAGTCGGTCTATTCAATGATGAAGAAGAATGAGCCTGGTTTTCCAACTTCAGGGCAGCGATGGTGCTTGACATCTCTTCTACCTCAGCGAAACGCTCATTAGCCAATTGATGCATCTCGGTCAAGTGGCTTTCAGGGATGGAATAGTCAGTCGCACCTTTTGATCACGAGTCTTCTGTCGTTCAACATCTTGATGGACTTACCTGCATCCCTGTGAGCACGCTCAAGAGAGTCTTTTTGGGCTTCAAGTTCGGTATGAAGGCGAGCAATGGCTGTATCCCTGTCATTGATTTCATTGTGCAAATTGTCGAACAAGTTACCCGTCACATTCGGATTGCTACTCATGTGATCGATCTTGTTCAGAGCATCTTGATACTTCTTACCAGTTTCATCGAAATGTTGCTGGAAGGTTTTGAGCAGGTTCTCAGTGTCAATGAGTTCAGTTCTGTTTTGCAAGTACAACTTGTCAACTTCAGCCTTGGATTCCTTCAAGCTGTCACGCTCACGCACGGCTTGCATATACATCTCGTATAGTGGTCCTCCATGCGGTGATCTGCTTGGTGAAGATCTTCTGGCTTGTTGACAGGAAAGTTCATGATACTGATTCTTCGATTCAGTCAGTTGTTGTTGCATTCGATCTAAAAGACTTTGTTTCATGTGTAGTTCCGAACGTAGTCCCATTATCCTCATGTCCCGCATGCCGCCTGATTCAGCTAGAGATTCTTCAGAAACCTTGTTCTCGGAAATCGCTAGTCGAGATTGTAAGTTTTCATTGTGGATCACCTGCAATCGAAGTTGCGACTCTTCCAAAGCTAAGTGATGCTCACCCATGTCAGCAGCATCGAGCTCAATTTCCAGTCGTCTAACGTTCATGGCCATGGTGTGCTTCATCGTTTGGTTCTGATTGGCAACCTCGAGCATCTCGATTTGTAAAGCACATGTTTGGTCGTTAGCGTAGCCGACCGCTAGAGCTTCTTGCTTGGCATTCATCTCTGCGTTTTCCAGTTCCAGTCTGAGTTGATTGATGTGAGCATTCACATCAGCGCCCACATGCACCATAATTGCGTTCGCTTGTCCCATTTGTTCATCAAATTCCGAACGTAGTCGTGAATATTTGAATTCCAAACGAGATGCAGCTTCATTCGACATAGCCTGATACCTCTCCAACTCTTCGATCCTGTAGGATGCACCTTCATCTTCTTGTTGTGCAGCCTGTAACTCGAAGTTCAGCATCTGGAGTTGTTCGGTCATCGACATCATCTCTTGATGAGTGGTGCTTTCCAGGAAATTAAATTGTTGATAGGCATATGCTGTCGTCTCGGTCAATCTTGCCTGAAGTACGGATTCTTCTTCAGTGGCCTTTTCCAGTGATGTCTTGTATTCAGCTAGTTCACTCTGATAAGCGGTGAAGATGTCGCTACCACTCGATGGGGCGTTCACTTGCTGATAAGATCCCGTCCCTGATGGAGTAGCGTCCTGAATCGGTGAAGGCGGATTCGACGACGTAGTCTTTGCCTTAGTCCTTGGAGTCATCGGTGGCGACAATTGTCGTGCAGATGATCTTCTCTTTCCAGGTGTGCTGTCCCTATCTTCGATTGCTTGCATTGTCGAAATTTGTCTCCCTCTAGGAGCAACCAGAGGTCGCCTGGGTAGGCTCGTTCTCAGTTCTGAGGCATCGCTTCCACCAGTGTCGATACTCTGTGAAGAATTTGACTGCGTGCCGGCAGCTGGTGCAACGGCATGTCCAGAGAAAGAAAATGCGTTATCACTGCTATCCTGTTCAGTCATCTGTAAGGCCCGCGGCTACCCGCTCGTAGGCTCCGTAGGAGTCCTACGGCTGATAACCTGTGAATCGGAGGTTATCTCCCCGATTATGTGCTGTTGTTTGATCTTGAGGTTGATGTTCTCAACAATGACGACACGGGAATTGCAGTTTCAGCATGGCGGCGTTTTCTCTTGGCACCTGCAGTGATCTTGAGCCAAAGGAGCAGATTGATGCACCCCTTGGCGGTGGACAATTAAGAGTTGAATTATATGGGAGTGTGCAGTGATCCGTAGCCTACACTCCATTCGCATAGATAGATAGATAGATAGATAGATAGATAGATAGATAGATAGATAGATAGATAGATAGATAGATTAGATAGATAGATTAGATAATTAGATAGATAGATAGATAGATAGATAGATAGAGAGATAGAGAGATAGAGAGATAGGTAGATGTAGATGTAGATGTAGATGCAGATGCAGATGTAGATGTAGATGTAGATATAGATAGATTTAAAAATATATAGACATAGATATAGACATAGATATAGACATAGATATAGACTATAATATAAACATGATGTAGACATAGATAGACATCGATAGATATAGATACGTATAGATAGAATTAGATAGATATAGATATAGATAGAGATATAGATGGAGATAGAGATAGATGGATGTGTATCTAATGCACAACATGCACCCGGTGAACATGCTTCACTGATAGATTGATCGATAGATGATAGATGAGTCATAGGAGCCAGGAGCCATAGAAGCCACAGAAGCCACAGAAGCCACCAGGAGCCACCAGCAGCCAGGACCCAAAAAAAAAATGCCCCAAAAAAAATGCCAAAAAAAAAATGCCCCAAAAAAATAGCCCTCCAGTTGGAACTGTTCCTTTTACATGGTCACGACAGTCCGCACAGCGTCCTGGCGTCAGCTGTGGAGCAGGGTGGAGGTTCCAGCCGTTGTCAAGCTCACTGACTTCTTCCTCACTTCAAACAACTCAAAGCCAACAACGGCGCTGAGAACAGCATCAGGTTCCATCATATTGCAGTTAGTTTAACAGCAAGGAGTGTTAAACAGCATCTGTTGGGGTCTTGTATCTTCATGGACATGCTGATGTCATGCTAATGTCATGCATATGTGGCGAATTATTGGACACAGGGAAGAGGGGAAAAAAAATAGAAATCGGCAGCATGAAGAATTGCGAGTGGTTGATCTATGGTTTTTGATCATTTGTCAGTGTTGATACCAAGCGCGGAAAAAAAACGACTGAACAAGTTAGGCTTCCAGAAATTGCTCGGCAAAGTCGGGCGGGAAGGCATGCTCCACCACCAAAACTCCTGCTGGTGTTGATCTGAAAAAACTGCTCGTGAGAGTCGTAGCTGTTTGACTGTTTGACTGCATCCGACTGTTCTACCAAAGCGGAGTTGCCGAGGCGCCGAGCCATGGTCAGATGGTGGAGGGAGTACTGATTTCAAGCAACTCACTTCAAACAGTCATACAATGTCACACAGCATCATACAGGAATCATACAGGAATCATCCCTGATGGAGTAGCGTCCTGAATCGGTGAAGGCGGATTCGACGACGTAGTCTTTGCCTTAGTCCTTGGAGTCATCGGTGGCGACAATTGTCGTGCAGATGATCTTCTCTTTCCAGGTGTGCTGTCCCTATCTTCGATTGCTTGCATTGTCGAAATTTGTCTCCCTCTAGGAGCAACCAGAGGTCGCCTGGGTAGGCTCGTTCTCAGTTCTGAGGCATCGCTTCCACCAGTGTCGATACTCTGTGAAGAATTTGACTGCGTGCCGGCAGCTGGTGCAACGGCATGTCCAGAGAAAGAAAATGCGTTATCACTGCTATCCTGTTCAGTCATCTGTAAGGCCCGCGGCTACCCGCTCGTAGGCTCCGTAGGAGTCCTACGGCTGATAACCTGTGAATCGGAGGTTATCTCCCCGATTATGTGCTGTTGTTTGATCTTGAGGTTGATGTTCTCAACAATGACGACACGGGAATTGCAGTTTCAGCATGGCGGCGTTTTCTCTTGGCACCTGCAGTGATCTTGAGCCAAAGGAGCAGATTGATGCACCCCTTGGCGGTGGACAATTAAGAGTTGAATTATATGGGAGTGTGCAGTGATCCGTAGCCTACACTCCATTCGCATAGATAGATAGATAGATAGATAGATAGATTAGATAATTAGATAGATAGATAGATAGATAGAGAGATAGAGAGATAGGTAGATGTAGATGTAGATGTAGATGCAGATGCAGATGCAGATGTAGATGTAGATGTAGATATAGATAGATTTAAAAATATATAGACATAGATATAGACGTAGATATAGACATAGATATAGACTATAATATAAACATGATGTAGACATAGATAGACATCGATAGATATAGATACGTATAGATAGAATTAGATAGATATAGATATAGATAGAGATATAGATGGAGATAGAGATAGATGGATGTGTATCTAATGCACAACATGCACCCGGTGAACATGCTTCACTGATAGATTGATCGATAGATGATAGATGAGTCATAGGAGCCAGGAGCCATAGAAGCCACAGAAGCCACCAGGAGCCACCAGAGCCACCAGGAGCCACCAGCAGCCAGGACCCAAAAAAAAAATGCCCCAAAAAAAATGCAAAAAAAAAAATGCCCCAAAAAAATAGCCCTCCAGTTGGAACTGTTCCTTTTACATGGTCACGACAGTCCGCACAGCGTCCTGGCGTCAGCTGTGGAGCAGGGTGGAGGTTCCAGCCGTTGTCAAGCTCACTGACTTCTTCCTCACTTCAAACAACTCAAAGCCAACAACGGCGCTGAGAACAGCATCAGGTTCCATCATATTGCAGTTAGTTTAACGGCAAGGAGTGTTAAACAGCATCTGTTGGGGTCTTGTATCTTCATGGACATGCTGATGTCATGCTAATGTCATGCATATGCGGCGAATTATTGGACACAGGGAAGAGGGGAAAAAAAATAGAAATCGGCAGCATGAAGAATTGCGAGTGGTTGATCTATGGTTTTTGATCATTTGTCAGTGTTGATACCAAGCGCGGAAAAAAAACGACTGAACAAGTTAGGCTTCCAGAAATTGCTCGGCAAAGTCGGGCGGGAAGGCATGCTCCACCACCAAAACTCCTGCTGGTGTTGATCTGAAAAAACTGCTCGTGAGAGTCGTAGCTGTTTGACTGTTTGACTGCATCCGACTGTTCTACCAAAGCGGAGTTGCCGAGGCGCCGAGCCATGGTCAGATGGTGGAGGGAGTACTGATTTCAAGCAACTCACTTCAAACAGTCATACAATGTCACACAGCATCATACAGGAATCATACAGGAATCATACCGGAATCATACAGTCCTTCTGAGAGAAGTTGTTGTATCAAAGGCCCATCATCGTCTCCAGGAGCTATTTTTAACCATCCCAAGGCTCTAGCCCACTCCTCAACTGCACCCAGGCAAGGCTGTCGGAGGGGAATGCAATGATTGTCCTTTCTATTGCACTCTTACCATGAAAATGGTCACAGCATGCTAGAGCAAGCAGTCATCTCCATTGAACTCAACCCTCGGAAAATTCAAGGGGAAAGCAGGTCAGAGTATGTCAGAGTCATGTTTTATCATTTTGTTAAAAAACGCAAATGCAAAACCTGACTCTCATATTGCCACGTATTGCCACTGCCTGCTCTAATGACTTTCTGATAGCTGCCCCAACTGGCTCTCCTCGCCATTGATGCCGCAATTTACCTGGGCACCTAGCTGCGCATCGGCAAGTGACAAGCGCGGTACCTCCACCAAGGGGCAGCCGTTGGTCTATTTGTTGATATTTGGAGAGAAAAAAAAAGTGGGAATAAGTGGGATGTTTGTGGGAGAACGCGGAGAACGCTACAATAATGTACAATAGATCAAGATCCCTTGAACACCATGACATGGCGTAGGTGCTGTAAATTCACTCAAACACCACGGTCTTCAGCGGAAATTGTCTGAGAAGTTTCCCTGTGAACCATCCTGAGATGACTCCACACTCGATGTTTGTTGTCCCTTGGCGTGATCAGCTTCCTCAAGTCATCCCACAGTGCTCCGATCCAAGGTCCCTTTGAAACACCCCCGAAATCCATTGAACAATCCGAGCCTCGTGCCATGGCTGCCATGGAGTCGTCAAGCCCTTGCCTGAGGTGTCTGGCAGCGTCTGGGGAGTCCATCTAAATCCATGGTTTGCTGGCTGACCACCTTCACCTTTCATCAAGCCCAATCAGGCATCGCAAAGCGCACCTTCCTTGCCCCTTGCATGGTCCAAAGCAGTCCTCACACTTCTCACCTCAAAGCCCAGTAAATGTTGTGTTTGTGCAGTAGGTGAAGCAGTGGAGAAGAAAGGCGTTTAACGACGTGGATGAAACGTGGATGAACAGGAGTCTTCACAGCTGCATGTCCCCCATGCATGAGACCTCGGGATCCATGGAAGGCAAAAAAAGACTCTCAGAATCTCTCAGAATGGCCTCCCGCAAAGCTCTGCGATGCGTTTGTTGCAGCATAGCGCTAGGTCTTTTCGATGGCAAGGCCTGGCAAATCAAGGGGTTCCTGACCCACCCGTTGCATGCAGCATTGATGCCTTCGTGTCGCAGGGACATACCAAAACTGGGGCTGTTGCCTCCAAGATAGTTCCAAGACCCAAGGATGTGCCGTCCTGGACATCAACACCCCAAGATTTGTAGTCACCAAATAGTTTATATAAATAATGTTGAATAGTCGTCACCAAATCGAAGGAAAATTCAAACCTCCCCTAAAATGATTAATGACATTTCTATCATGTTCATTCATTTTCTATCTGCCTGTTTTCTATTACTTTGTATTGCTTTGTGGCACCCATGCATGCTATGTCGTATATCGGTCTGTTCGTCCGTCTATGGGTCCATCATCGCATGCATCATGTATCTCGGCCCCTACCCTAGACTTGGTGGAAACATATTCTAGTGGGGATTCATCCAAAAATCATGGACAGTGAACGGCTTTCTTCAAGGTCTTCCTCTTGTTGCTGGTTGATTTCTCATATGTTTGCATTCTCTCATGCAATTTTACATAGATCTTACTTGCACTATTTCCGTCAAAAGCTTTGACACATATTGACATATAGGTTTTATTTCTCGCAAGTTTTCCCAAAGGCCGGTGGATGCCGGTGGCAACAGCTCCTTCCGCAGCCATTGCTCGCCGAAGTCCCCTTCATCGCGAAGGCGGAGCCAAAAGCACTGCTGCTCCGCGTCCCAGAAGCGTTCCTCACGAAAAAGGCCATGTGCAAAATGGGCAAGAAAAGTCAAGAAACAAACATGAAGAAACAAGGGCAGAAACAAGATACATCCAGGATCATCCAGGTGATAGATCCCAGATCCCAAAACACGACTCTTGGCCTTGCCTCATGCCCCAAATCCAACCGCCACACAGACACGCAACAGAAACCATGCTAGGAACAGATTCAAGTAGCAACACTTTGTGCAAGGACCCCTCCATGAGTCGCAAAACCTTGAGCTTCTAACGATTCTAACACTGCCATGACAACCCTGAATACATCCAACCCACAAACATTGGCCCAGCGTAATGCAGCTGCGTCACCCTAATTGCCAGCACCTCTATATTTCACAGTGGCTTGATTTAAATGATGCCAAGGTCGCTGGCTAAGCTTGGGCTATTGACAGTTATTGAGCATATTTGTCCTAGCCTGAAAGACCCATTCTGGCCAAGCCTACCGCTGTGAATTGACCTAGAGTCTGATTCCTTCAAATCCTTCAGCCTCAAAGCATCACCAGTTCAAGATGTCTCAAACCCTTTTGACCATGGCCTCGCCAACTACGTGGATTTGACCTCAAAGAGAGCAGCTTTCAACTTCGTGCTGAGAATCTATCAGAAAATAAAGGGCAAAGAGGTAGTTGAGAGAGTTGAAAAATACCCCACCATCATGACATCATGGCACATCACCAAACGATTAACACCGATTAAGTCTCCCCAAACCCAAGACTCAAACCCTTCCCCCAAACTGAACCCCTGATTTGCCTAGCAAACTAGGCATCCACACAAAGGCTATGAACATCTCTGCCTGATTCTTGGCACAGCCGCTCCAAGTTCCTGGTTTGGGGCATGTTCATGAGCTGTTCAACCCCTGGCCACCGGCGAAAGTCAGCTAATGTATCTATCCGCTCTAAAGAAACATGGCGCCAACTGGTTTAAAACATCAACATCTTTCTTGCGAAAACATTTTTTCTCATTTTTTCTTCTGTCAACCATTGCAACAGCCCCTGAAGCTACATGCGTCAAGTCAAACATCATCAAAATCAGGACACATCATAAAACACCGTGAAACATCAGAAACATCATGAAACATCATGAACCATCATCCCACAAATGTTTGTTTGTGTTGGCGGTAGCAATTTCCTGTTGGTTTTGGGTGACAGCTGAACTCCCCGGCACCTTATGTTATACCCGCTGTTGTGAGGCAGCAATGGCTCGATGGGTCTCACCATGGCATAGACCATGGGATGATGAACCACCTACCGCAGTCGCAGTGGTGAAGGCCTCTTCCTTTATTCTTTTCATACTCCTGGATGTACTATATATATAATATATGATCAATGATCATATATGATCATATATGAGTGGCGGACAAAATTATATACTGCCTACTCGCAATGGACATGGCCAAAGTGGGTGGTCCCCTATCGGTTGTGAAGGTTTCAGCACAAATTTGAACAGCCCAAGTCCAGTCCCTACTACTATTTAGTCTTCCATTAATTTTGTCGGTTACTCATATACCATATACATATATATATATATATACATAAGTATATGCATACATGCATGCTAGATAATATAGTGATGCCATGTCTTTAGTATCTTTGCCTGCCCCCCCTCACAAGTACTTGAATCCGATCCTCTTTCTCGTGTCCTGATGTGTTCCCATCTATCTCTTCGTGGTGCTGAAAAAATGCAACATCCACCAAGCCCGACACACATGCCATGGCAAATGATCGTTGCATTCACCTGCCTTCCCAGTGCAACGGAAATGTCTAGCTAACAAAAAAAGTTATCACAAACTCATCAAACAAACTATCTAAGTTTGCGAATGGTTGATGCTCTGTGTGTAATAGTGTTAGTTATATATATATATTCTATATATATATAAATACTTGTATATTGGCGCGAATCAAAAAAATCGGCTATGGATCGTTCCGCGGCGATCCGTGCTATGGATCGGGAGTGTTTACGTAAGGTGCCTGATCCGTACCCCTTCGTAGGGGCTCATCATAGCATACAAACTGTGCTGATGCTCCTACTTGCTATTACTTCTCCTCCTGCTACTGTTGCTGCTAAAACTGTTACCACTGCTAGTAGAGGGAGCAAATAAAAAAAACTGCACCAGCAGCAGTAGTGGCAATAGAAGGAGAAGATGCAGTAGCAGTAGAAATAGCAGCAGCAGTAGTACTAATACTCCTAATAA